>DF360424.1:0-15027 GCA_000787875.1 Solanum virginianum | reverse complement strand
TGAACTATTTGCATAAAAATAAAAATATGTGAGTCACTTTTATATTAAAAAATATGAAGTACTTTTTCTGGTTTCTTTTATATGTTACTTTTTGTGATTGCATTTGCATTAAAAAAATAACTTTACTATTTTATCCTTATTTAATATACATTAATTACTCTGTTGGTTGTTCTTGTTGTCCAAATATATTTTCTCAAAATTGATTAACTATCAAGGATAAAGTAGAGAGAACATTACCATTTATGTATTGATTTTATGAAATGACATGTATTAAGAACAAAATATAAAAGTATTAACTCTAATTCACAAAATTGAGGCGTATAAAACATATAGTACTACCTAACCAATATAATATTTTATTGGTTCACTATATATTATTATCACATAGATAAATTTTATTTATTTAATAGAAAACTGACAGTTTGTTTAGGTGGAATAAATTGGTTGGTTGAGCTTCGTCACAGCATAGGCTCTATAAAGTTCCATTTATCACGTGAGGATGGGTCTACTTAAAGATGGTCAACAACCATTTAACTATTTGCATCAAATTTCTAATTTTGATTAATCAAATTCCATTAGTTTGCTAAACAAATAAGTAATACATGAAATCTATTTTTTAAACTAAAATTAGCTAAAAACCTTATCTTAAACCTAAAATATTCCCAAAAAACTGTAATTAAAGCGTAACTTGACGTTCACTCAGATTTACCATCACACAACACGAGAGAGTCACAAAAACAAAACAAGAAAGAAAGCCAGAAGGTTCCTCCATTAACACTAAGGTTCACGATTTTCCCTTATACCCTCCTTTCATTTCTTGGATTTCCAAGAAAACAAAATGGGGGTTTCTAAAGCTACAATCTTTCTAGGGTTTCTTTGTCTAAACCTATTTCAATCAGTGGTGGGTCGTTTTGTGGTGGAAAAGAACAGCTTAAGGGTCGTTTCGCCTGATGTTATTAAAGGCACTTATGATAGTGCAATTGGAAACTTTGGGATTCCACAATATGGAGGTAGTCTTCCTGGGACTGTGGTTTATCCAAAGGAAAATCGAAAGGGTTGTCGAAATTTTGAGGATTTTGGGACTTCTTTTAAGTCCAAGTCTGTTGCTATGCCCACTTTTGTCCTCGTCGATCGCGGAGGTATGCAGTTATTGCTCAGCTTCCCTAGCTCTTTGTAGAAAATTTTATCAATTTTATATGATTAATTGTGAATAAAGTAGAACAGACTTGTCTGATTATGAGGCATAGTTGTAGTTGTGAATTTGGTCCTTCTCTTTGTTTTTGTTAATTTGGGGAAAATTTTTACTGTCATATTTTGGATTGTATTACAAGTTTTTGCTAATAAAGTTAATGATACTTAAAATTGATGGCTTAATTCTTGAAGTCCGATTGCTTTCCTTATAGTATTTTCCTAAAAGTGGCTGATAAATTTGGCTGCGTTAACATAGGCACCCTCATAGTTAATTTTGAATCCTTCAACACTTTTCATGTCAAACTTTGTTTCTCTGTTTTTAATTAATTTCAAAATTTGGAGGTGTAATTTGGATCCGAAAAGGAGTCAATAGTTCACTGATACTTTGAGAAGTAATTAGAGATTGAAAAAGAACGTGGATGTATTCATTTATATTTAGAAAGATGTCGTTTGTAAATTAAACGAAAGCTACGGGGAGTTACCATTGTTCTTGTTGGCAGATTGTTTTTTTGCTCTGAAGGTCTGGAATGCACAAAATGCGGGTGCTGCTGCAGTTCTAGTTGCAGATGATATGGATGAAAGATTGATAACCATGGACTCGCCTGAAGCGGATGGTTCTTCTGCAAAATACATTGAGAACATAACAATACCATCTGCCCTGATTGAGAAAAGCTTTGCAGAGAAGTTGAAGAAAGCCATCAGTGCAGGGGAAATGGTTAATGTAAATCTTGATTGGAGAGAAGCTGTGCCTCACCCAGATGATCGTGTGGAGTATGAGCTTTGGACAAGTAGCAATGATGAATGTGGGTTTAAATGTGACATGTTGATGAAATATGTCAAAGATTTCAAGGGTGCAGCGCAAATTCTTGAGAAAGGTGGATATACTCAATTCACACCGCATTATATTACTTGGTATTGTCCTCAGGCATTCACTGTAAGCAAGCAGTGCAAGTCTCAATGTATCAACCATGGAAGATATTGTGCTCCTGATCCTGAACAAGATTTCAGTAGTGGATATGAAGGGAAGAACGTTGTTGTTGAGAACTTGAGGCAGTTATGTGTTTTTAAAGTGGCCAATGAGACAAAAAAGCCATGGGTGTGGTGGGATTATGTGACTGATTTTCAGATTCGGTGTCCCATGAAGGAGAAAAAATATAACAAGGAATGTGCTGATTCTGTTATCAAGTCCTTAGGTAACAAATGCTTCCCCTCAATACCCTCCAATTATCAAAGTGCACAAATAAATGTCAGTATTTCCTATCTGCAGGTCTTGATTCAAGAAAGATTGAGAAGTGTATGGGAGACCCTAATGCTGATGAGGACAACCCCATTTTGAAAGAAGAGCAGGATGCCCAAGCAAGTTTCTTTATATCTCTTTAAAAGTTTTAAAACAATTTAACTGGGAGCAAACACTTAGAAAAGTAGATTTCCTATGCAGATTGGTAAAGGAACAAGAGGAGATGTCACCATATTGCCTACTCTTGTTGTCAACAATCGACAATATCGAGGTTAGTGCACACACTTACTTCCATCTTCAACTGAGAACCTTTATTTTTTCTTTCTTAATGCTTGTTCTTTCAGGGAAATTGGAGAAGGGTGCTGTTTTAAAGGCTATTTGCGCTGGTTTCGAGGAAACTACTGAGCCTGCAGTTTGTTTGAGCGATGGTGAGTGCACATGATTCTTAAAGCTAAATACCAACTACATGTTAGCCACAGTATATAATGGTTCTTTCTTATATATCAGATGTGGAGACAAATGAATGCCTGGATAATAATGGTGGCTGCTGGCAAGACAAGGCTGCTAATATCACTGCCTGCAAGGTTCTTGCATTGACTTGTGGAATTTTTACAACAGTTTCCCTGTCAAAGTTTTTCTACTTTACCTGTCTTTTGGCTCTTATTTTTTATAATGAACACTTAATTTGTATGAGCAGGACACATTTCGTGGCAGGGTATGTGAATGCCCTCTAGTTGATGGTGTGCAGTTCAAAGGAGATGGTTATAGCTCTTGCACTGGTAATCCTGCATCTTTGGTCCATCTATTCATTTTGAAATGATGATCTGAACAATGTAGTTAAATATTCTAAGCATATTCTTTTTGTGCATGCAAGAGTATATTGGTTTCGTCTTTTTTCTTATGTATTAAAAAAATACAGGTAGTGTCTTATCAAACCCTTCCGTCAAGGATGATAAATTACTCATCAGTTAGAAGAAGTCTGGGTTGATTACCAAGAAAATTTCGAATCGAGGTGTACTTGATGTTTTCCGAGTAAACAATAACAACAACATACTCAGTGAAATCCCACAACTGGGGTCTGGGGAGGGTAGAATGTACGCAAACCTCACCATTACCTCATAGAAGTAGAGTGGCTGTTTTCTGAGTAAATGCTTCTATTATTTGGCGCTCTTTGATAGATCATTTGGGGCCAGCAGAGTTCGTTGAGTAGTCTAACTACTGTAGACCTTTGGTGTGAAATACATCCTTTTTAGAGGCTGGGTCAGGTCTTCTTTATATTTATCCATTTGAACTCCTAGGGCAAAGGTGGAAAGAGTATGATGGTGATGTGACACAGACACAAGCTAAATGAAGTACACCTTAGATACATATAAATTTCGTTAGAAAACAAGCATCACATATTTGTTATGGAAAATGACTGCAGGTATTAACAAGGAAAGCATGGAAAAACAATACCAGAAATTTTCCCTAAAGAAATAAGGAAAAATTTCCAAATATAGAACCAAAAAGTCCCACTTTTGGGCATGAGAATCAGCTCTTAAACAGCCTCGTTTGGGCTTCAATTTGCTGCTACATGGGTCTGCATGGCCCCCCCATTGTTGGGTAGAATGTCTGTCCCTTTGTGGGCTTGATTTTCAGCTCCTTGGGCTCCATGTGGCCCCCAATCTTCCTCCTCTTGGACTTGGACTTTAATCATGAAATATGTGTAGCACTTAACCTATTCTTCTCCACAATTCTTAGATGCTTTCCTTAAGCTGGAGCAGCTAGAATCTAGACTTTTTCTTGTGCTTTTCTTCTACGATAAGCATCTTCTTCCCATGGGTATGCATGGCACCTAGCGCATCCTTATGTCCCACATAAGGAGAGATGGAAGATGGTCCCTGGTTGCATCTGGTGGACAATTCGGAAGGAAAGAAATCAGACTTGTTTTGGGAACAAGTGTATTCCCTTTCAAAGCCTAAAAATAAACTGTTTAGCAACCTTATACAGTTATACTTTTGGTGCACCCATATTGTACCTAAGGATCCAGGGGAGATTACCCTATTTTAGATGTTTTACGAAGGGCATAGGTGATAGATCTCCTTTCGCTGTTCCTATATACTCTTGATTAATTACTACAAGATTACGCTATAGGTGTACCTCTCTTGTTTATAATACCAGTTAACCTTATCAAGTTTCTTGGACTTGTTCTTGATCTCTTTTTCCACGATAAGCATCTTCTTGATTTCCATTGAAACCCACCAAGTCATATCACCGTGAATGCTTCATTAACTGATCGGATTTTTCATGCTTTCTCTTGATTTCTTGAGCTACAGCTCCCTATAAGGGATTTCAACTTCTAGATTTGAGCAAACAAATGCGATAGACAAATTTCAGTAATCCATATCATTAGCCCATGGTGAAAAAGAAATAAGTGTAATTGAATCCTGTCTTCTACACCTCACTCATTATTTTTATTTTATTTTATTTTTTGAAATTATTGCTCACCAAAGCAGACAGTAGGGCTGTCGTAATAAGTTTATTTCAGTTACTCTTGAAACCTTTGTTTGTTAGAGAAAAACTCAAGAAAATTCCCTGTATATGGTTAATTTCATCAAACCTAGTGGTTCTTGAAAAAATAATGTAATGTAAGGCTATAAGTGATTGAATAATTACAAGATTGAATCTTGTCAGTTTTATAAGAAATGATTTGTCACACCATAAAAAAAAATAAAAAATCATTATCTTAATAAAAATAGATGTGTTATGCCAATATACGTTACTTCTTCCGTGCGCCATTTGACTTGGCACAAAGTATAAGTATAAAGAAAGACTTGAAATTATGGTTTAAAAGAAACCTTAGACATTTGTGTGGCTATAAACTATTTCATTGAGGGTAAAAGGATAATTCTAAAGTTAAATTGTTTTCAATTATAAAACGATGACATTTCTTTGGGTTGGGTTGGACTAAAAGGAAAATGTGCCACATGAATCGGGACAGAGGGAGTAGTTTTGAAGTATAAAAATAACAAATGGTTTTTGTCTATGACCTATCCAGAGAAGTTGTTTTCTTCACAATATGATGATATTCCGTTTATTTTATAAAACAAAAAGTAGTAATATCTTATTTGTTTCATGATAAAAAATGATGGTTACAAATTATAGGCTGTTTTTATGTCTATCCTCATTCAAAATACATCTTTCCTTAGATGTCCTAAATTCAGATATTTATATGTTAAAGAAATGAAAATGCCCAGCTGAGTTGTATTGTCTGTCAGAGCTCTTATCATGTAGAAGGTAGTAAAACACATAATGCTGGATTTGTCTTCTGAATTGTATGGTAGAATAAGTCTAGCTCCTTATCATGTAGAAGGTAGTAAAACACATAATGCTGGATTTGTCTTCTGAATTGTATGGTAGAATAAGACTAGCTCTCAGAAGTTGAATACAGCTCATATCTGATTCGTATCTGTCTGATATCCTTTATGATACTCTATTACTTGAGAAATGTATCTGTTATTTGTCTTACTGTTGCTTCTTTCCTCTAGTCTTTTGTATTTCATTTTATTATCGCATGCACAATTTTGCTTCTCTTGTTATTATGTTGAGACTTCAATAATCTAAATCCACTATCTTCAGCAAGTGGACGTGGGCGATGCAAACTCAACCATGGAGGCTGTTGGCATGAAACTCGAGATGGTCACACTTACTCTGCTTGTGTGGTTCGTTAATCATCTCTTCTAACTTCATCTTCTTATAGTTATCTCCACATCCCATTTTCAAATTAGTTCAGATTGAATATACTAAGTATGTAATCCCATTTTCAAATTAGTTCAGATTTGAATGCTGAGCATGTTCTAACAGGATAACGAGGAGGGCAAATGCTCCTGTCCTCCAGGGTTTAAAGGTGATGGCGTTAAAAGTTGTGATGGTAAGTGGTTTTTCTCGATCATGATGAAGTTATTTTATTAGGGAATAAGCTTGGGTTGTGCGCGCCCCCCCACCCCTTCCTCCTGCAAGGATTTGCTGAATTGGGGGCATGTTGCAACTTGCAAACATTATAGCACGTAGAGCTTTTTTTTTATGGTGCTGTAACTTTAACCTCTATGTTGTCATGTGTTTCCACTTCATAGATATTGATGAATGTCAAGAAAAGAAAGCATGTCAATGCCCTGAATGCAGCTGCAAAAATACGTGGGGCAGTTATGAGTGCAATTGCAGTGGGGACCTACTGTACATCAGAGATCATGATACCTGCATAAGTAAGTTCATGTAGTCCAGACTTAATTCAGAAATGTGCATAATTATGCATTCACAATAAGAATTGGTTATGACAACTTTCATTTGCAGGCAAGAGAGCTAAAGAAGTCAAATCAGCATGGGCTGCAGTTTGGGCTATTTTGATTGGATTGGCTATGGCTGGTGGTGGTGCATATCTTGTGTACAAATACAGATTGAGGGTAAGTTTCAAAATCATTTGGATTTATATTGTTGGTTGTGGCTTCGTCCCATTTTTATGTGGCACCCTTTGACTTGGCACGGTCTTAAAAAAAAAAGACTTTGAAACTTGTGGTCTAAAATAATTCTTAGATATTTGTATGGCAGAGATGAAATAGGGAAATTTCAAAGTTAAATTGTTTCCAATTCAAGTAAAGTAACATTGTTTTTGGGATAGACCAAAACGGAAGGGGTGCTATATAAAATGGGATAGAGGAAGTAGTAATTTTGTTTAGAGTTTTTGACTTTTTCCCTGAAAGTCTTGGTAAAGTTTGTTAATAATCTTCTAAATTACTTTCTTAAGTTTTTATTGTTAGTGAATAGGTAATTGATTGATGAGAGCATTCTCAGTAGTTAGTATAGTTAGTAGTTTGCTCAAATTAAATGGATTACCCCATATCCGACAATTAAGCGCCCTTTTATTTCTTCAACCAGCTTTAGGAAAGAGTAATTCTTAGTTAGGAAAGGAATATTTATCTTATTAATATATACTGCTTGATTTTCTATGTACTCCGACCCACTCCCCATGCTTCTGTACTTAGTATTATATTAAGAAATAAAAGAAAATTACTGTTGGGAGAGGTAGCAGGTATTCCTTGGAATTAGTCGGGGTGCACGTAAGCTGGTCCGGACACCATTGTTATCCAAAAAATAAATAAAAGAAAATATGTATCTGTACTTATTTTCGCTGGTTGTTCCATTGTCGGTTGGATAAAAGAGGGAATAAGTTGAAGATATTTGTTTATTCATATCTACATATACACTTATGATCATACTAAACGGTTAATTAATCATTTCCTTGGCTTATTACCAATGCCGGAAGACAGATGCAAAAGTTGATATTGCATGCATACTGTACTATCCTCCTTTAACGTGCTTCTTTGTTTGGACACACACTAATATCTCCTTTGCTATTACCTCTGCAGTCATACATGGATTCAGAGATCAGGGCTATTATGGCACAATATATGCCGCTGGACAGCCAAAACGAAGTCCCGAATCACGTCAACGACGAACATGCTTGAAATAGATATCGCCATGCCACCAGATATCCAAAATGAAGTCCGGATGTTGCCAAGTTCGTATTGCAGATGGAAAATGTCAGTAATTATTCTTCTGAGAAATTGGATGAAGTGGCTGATTCAATTGCCTTGTGTTTCTGATAAAGAAACTGAAGGTAAATTCTTACATCTGTTATATACAGTGAATAATAAAGACAGCGTAGAACCGTTGTTTCTTTCTTTTAATTTACCTACTATTCCCTCTCAATTTATGTATCTTTGAGGGTCTTGTAATGTTTTAGGCATCAGTTTAGGGTCAGGATAAAGAGTTTGTAATAGGATTTGCAGCTGTAATATGGGATGTATCGCCATAAATTTAAGTTGGTGCATGCAGCCATGTAGAATTGCCCCTCTTGTGCTTCTGTTGTATTAAAGAGGGTCACACTTTTAGTAACATACTGTGTGATATGTGAACCAGAATTTACACTAAACCTGAAAATATCGGCAAGTGATGTCCGGTCTTCAACTGTGTCTTGCTGCATGAGTATTACTGTAGTAAGACTATTTTAATTTCGTTTCTGAGTATCCTGGACCTAACTTGCCTGAAGAAGTGTTCAATATCTGATTGGAAAACAGTTTTTTTCTAGACTGGTTTTGAGATTCTGCCTTTAACTTTGTCAATTGGTTTCCTTTAAATGTGTTTTACAAATAGCACCTGGCTTGTTGGAACTGCTAAATGAGCCTCATTTAAAGGAGTACTATTTTGGGCTGCTTATTATCAAGTTCTTTTGGTTTTAAATGTTGGATTTGCTTCAGCTGTTTTAAGCATAAGAAAAAAAGTTTCGAAAGGAGGCAAAGAGAAAAAATAGGTTACATTTGTTCATTAGTTTTGGTAGAAATAATCCTCCGTTCATCTTTACTTGTCTCCTATTGACTTGACACAGGATTGAGAAGTAATAAATGATAGGATTAAGAAATACTCCTTTCGTTCATCTTGATGAGGGACAAGTAAAAATAGACTACTTTTCAGATATGCTTTTGAAAAATAGTACATGTCATGGATTTTCAAATTACTTTTAACTGATTATATGACCATATTTAGGAGTTGCACTTGTGGAATATGAAACTTCATGGAAATGGTTATTTTTCAATTACAGGAAAATAAAGAAATAATTTGCTATAATTAGTTCAATTGCATTGATGGTATAAAATTAGGTTACATCTCAATTAATGTAACTTAGCTTCCTTATGATCAACATCATGAGAAAATGCTAAACAAATAGGAAAAACATTAAAAACCTCCCATCATAGAGAGGAACTTATTACACTTAAAAATGTTTGATGATCAGTAGAATGATTAGTTGATAATAGATAACATGACAGCCAAAGTATTTTGGTTTTAAAGTGTTAATTAACTAGACAATTATACAAATCCCAATAATTAATTTGTCATCTTGTACGTGTATGATAATGCTCTCAATTAATCCAACTGCAATTAACCTGCATGCCTTGAGCTGAATTGATCGATGTCAATCGATTACGATTTTGGATTTGGAATTCCAATCCTCAGGTCAAGCCCAATGTCCATTCCATTGTATGCAATCGGAGCATACATCCATAGATCATCAGAGCTCAAGAGCTACATAAACAAAAAAACATAATAATAATTAGCGGTAGATTCAGTAGGTTCAGGATGAATCGACAAAATCCACCTTAGATAGGACAACAACATGGAAGTTACCTTGATTTGAAGTTGCAAAAATTTGACATACTGGACAGCCTCTTCAAGCATGGTGCTAATATCAACCTATCATGAAAACTTCGCTGATCAGATTAACACAGCAGGTCACTAGTTGATGCTTTCTGTGAGTACAACACCGCATACCTTTGTTCCGTTAGGAACGAGACTCTGCAAGATCCTCAATCTCTCATTGATTCTTTCTCGTCTTTTCTGTAATAGGAGGAAAGAAATTGGCAGATTGGTAAACAAATTAATAATGAAGTCCAAAAGGCTTATTCGCAACCAGCATTTTTGGATAATTACCCTTGCATACAGACTCTGGGGATCAGTTGCTGAGCCTCTGTTGGCTCTGGATCTCCCATTGGGCAAAGAAACTCCTTTTGAGTTATCGCTCGAAGCCAATCCATATAAATCATAACTAGAAACATTAGATTCATCTTCTGAGCAGCAACTAAATGAGCTCTGCCTGTGAAGCACATTATTATTATTGTTGTTGTTGTTTCCGGTCTCTTCATCATCAGCAACACTACTCTTCATGTTCTTCTTTGGCTTTACGCTTCTCTTGTTCTTCTGGACCTATATAAAATGATCAATTGTAAGTATAAAAAAATTGTCACAGAAATGTTACAATTAAGTTGAGATGACACTCACTTGATCAGCAGGTGATCGCGCTCTTTTCTTAGAGATTTCTGATTTCTCTGGAACTAGCATTTGATCATATTCTCTTCCTAGCTGCAAGCCTTTTCCATGAAGAACAGATTCAGGCATAAAGTTTTCACCTGATTCCATGCTCTCATTGGTGACTTGTTTGTTCAAAAATTGAATTGCATCCTCTTCGATTATATCGTTAGCTGGAGGCACATGACTACTCTGTTCCATTGTCATTGAATTGCTGTTATTTCTCAATAACATTGGTTGAAAGTACATGCTACTATTAGTAACTTCTGAAGAATACATTGAAACTTCACTAGTTCCTCCAATGTTTTCATGGTTTGTCCAAAGAATTGGAAGTCCTATGTTAGAACTACTAGGTGGTTGTTCATTTGGACAGGTACTAAATAACTGTGCCATGAAATTAGCCTCCTCTGTAGAACATGTTCCACTTAAGGAGCTCCATTCACCTTCAGACATGGCTAACACTGGTTCCATATTAATCTTTCTGATTATACAGGGAGATTATCGATATATATCCTTCTAAATTATTGGGGATGGAGGCTTATATATATACTTGGACATTCAGAGATATTCCTTGGCATAAGAAAAAACAAATGAAGGAATGTGACAGTGGATATATTGACTTTGTTTGGTACTGTATTTCAATATTTTTAGGACTTGGTAGCCCAATTCTTTTGAACTTAGCCAACTACAATCAAGGAGAAATTGGTAAATAGCCATTTTTTGAAGGGTAAATTTTATAAATGACAAACATATAAAGTTTAATTATGCTCCATAATTATAGTTGTTGACATCCTGAAGGTGCAACATCGTGGCAACTCAATAAATAAAAAATAATAATAAAATAAAAGAATTTAAAAGGAAAAATATCATTTTTTTTTAGGAGTCGCCATCTAATTTTAAGGATAATTAGAAAACCAATTAATTATTTACAAAAATAGTCTGTGAGCCAAAAAAATTCCAGGTAAGGGTTTAAGTTATTCCAAAGGGAAGGTATTAGCACCCTTCGAAATCCACAACTGTGGGTGAACTCATTTTTTCCAAATTGAGGAGGATATATACAATATAACATAAGCATAATAATCACAAAATATACACAAATAATGAAATAAAAAATGACAGGAGAAACGTCCTAATATTTGTCTAACGTCAATAATATACACAATAATGAATAAATAAAGAATAAACTAAATTGTTACGTCTTTTTTAATGGGGAGGCCCGAAATCCGACGGATATATTCGTCATTGGCCAGGTTTAGCAAATAATGAACTTGAACTAGAAAATTTGAATATTATGTAACAAAAATGAATATAAACTAACTTGTTCCATCCTTTGAATAGAGAGGTCTCGAAATCCGACGGATAGATCTTTGATCGGTCAATTTAACAAGTAATGTGTATGAAACTTAAACTAAAATTTTCTCATTTTAAAATATAAGAAATATAAATTAAAACTAAACTTTTTCCTTTTGAATGGGAAGGTCTCGAAATACGACGGATAGATCTTTCATCGGCTAATTTAACAAGTAATGTGTATGAAACTTAAACTAAAATTTTTTAATTTTAAAATATAAGAAATATAAATTAAAACTAAACTTTTTCCATCCTATTCGACGGATAGATCTTTCATCGGCCAATTTAATGAGTAATGTATGTATGACTAATGATAAAAATTAAAAGAATAGTAAAATAACAAGTTAACTAAAAGTTGGAACAATAGCAAAATTTGCTAGAATGTGTATGAAACTTAAACTAAAAATTTTTAATTTTAAAATATAAGAAATATAAATTCAAACGCAATAAGAGTCAATTTAACATCACTAATAAAATAAAAGAAACCATGAAGAACAAGCAGCAAGAAATTAAAACAAACAGTGAATTCATTAAATCAGCAAATAATTATACAAGTGGTAAAATTCAACAAGCTAGATCATAACCTCCAAATGAAACAAAAAATAAAATAAAACCAAGAAAAATCGATCATACTCCAAAGGGACCAAGTCAAAATCAGTGAGAATCGTTATCATTTTCGCCGTTGCTGTTGATTTCGTCTTGAGCATTGACTGTGTGAGCTTGAAACTCCATGGCTGAGGTTAGTGGTGGTGCTTCGACCGTTGTGGCGGTGCTTCGACCGTTGTGGCGGTGCTCCAGTTTTGGAGCTCGTCGTCGTTGCTGATTTCACCGGAAGAAAGGGAAAAATGAAATGGGTTTTTTGGGGGGGGGGGGTTTTGGGGGGGTTTGGGCTGCTGATTTTCAGGTTGTTTTTGGGTGGATTTTGGGCTGCGTTTGGGGATCATCTTAGTGGCGTTTTGGGGGGGTTTGGGCTGCTGATTTTCAGGTTGTTTTTGGGTGGATTTTGGGCTGCGTTTGGGGATCATCTTAGTGGCGTTTTGGGGGGGTTTTCCGATGGAGCTTGCGGTTGATTGTTGGGTTGAAAATGGGGGTTTTCTGGCGGAGTTTGGTGGCTGAGTTTTGGGGCTGAAATGGGGTGATTTTGGGGTTGTTTTGATGGAGTATTTGGTCGAGTTTACTGCTGGTTTGGGATGACGTTTTGGAGGTGGTGTGGGGCTGCATTTTCATGGTGTTTTCAGGTGTGATTTGGTCGGAGAATGGGGCTGTTTTGGGTCGTTTTGGGGGTTTTCCGAGTTGGTTTTGAGTGGGGGGTTTGTATGTTCTTTTTCGGTGGGTATGGGCTGTTTTGGGGCTGCTTTAGGGGCTGTTTTTGGGTGGAAATGGGGTCGTTTGGTTGTTTCCGGCGGACTGGTTTGGGGTTTATGGTTGCTGCGTTTTTGTGGTGATTTTGGTGAGGGCCGTTTGGGGCTGTGTTTGGTGGCGTTGTGGTGGAGATTCAAGTCATTTTTTGCTCTGTTCGCTGGTGGCGTGGGGCTGACAATGACGGGGTTTTGGGTGTTATTTAGGTGGTCGAAAATGGGGGGTTTTGGGCTGCGTTTTTGGAGGTGTTTCGATGGTGGATGCTTGGTGGTGGCTAGGTGGAGAAGAGGATGGAGATTTTTGGTGAGGCGAGGAAAAGAAGGAGAGGGCTGCCGGAGTTCAGGCGAATTCTTCGTCGGAGACGAAGATGAATAGTGAAATCTAAAAAAATTTAAAAATTATTAATTTCTAATTTAAATATTATTTATCCATACTTAATTATATACACATTTCATGTTAAAATTTAATGGGCTAGAAAGATAATGGGTTCAAATTATGGGTCAATTGGACATACGCCTATAATTATATTTGAACAAGAAAAAAAATTATCATATTGCGTTAAAATTTAAAATTAAACTAATTAAAATTATAATATTCTAAAAATAAGAGTAATTATCAAAAATTAATCTAAAATCGTCCAAAAAGTATTTTGAGCTAATTAAAAATATCAACATAAAAAGTAAGATTTTTTCGAAGTGTTGGCCGAAATTGGGTGTCAACAATAATTTTGGTAATTATATTTTCGTAACTATGGTTATAGCAATGTTTGTATAATTCGATATATAATTTACAATTTTTGTATAGTATTTGTATAATTTGCTATATAATTTACAATGTTTATATAATTTGATTCACGCACAATTTTTGCATAATCTCGCACAGCGTTTGTATAAGTTGCGTAAATTATACAAAACTTAAACTATAATTATAGCTAGATATTTGCCGTGAGCCGTAATCAATTCAAATTATAACTATGTTAACTAATTAACTAGTATATGTTTGCTTACTCGCATAATTTTCTCTTTGTGAAATCGGTATTTACCAAATGTTTCAAAATGATTTAGTGTTTAGTCATATCTTAATGGGGAAATAAAAATTTGACTAAAATGTCTCTACACGGAGAAACTCCAAAGAGACTTTTACTGGAGTTTGAACATTTATCAGTTTTAACTTTACGTTTCATTCATGGAGTTTGAAACTCTAGCAAATTTGCACACTTATATTGTGAAAGTTTGAACAGATAAAGCTTGAACTTCATGATATGTCATTCATTGATTTTGAAACTCTATCACATTGTATTAGATTCCACTTGTCAAAGCTTCGAATTCCAGTACTTTGTGTTGGAGTTGTTCCGCGTATCAATTAGGGGTGTTTTTGTCTAAATATTATTTTCATCTTAAAAATGATTATTTTGAGATAAAATATTAATAAATGGTGCGAAAATTGAGGTTTTGAACTAATTTTTTTACAACTAAGACACACTCCCTCCGTCCCAAATTAACTAAATTTTTGAGGATTTTTTTCAAAGTTCAAAATAGCTGAATTGTTCAAAGTTCAAGATGAATGTTTGAAACTTTTTTTATATTTGCCCTTTGAAATTTTATATTTTTTAGGAGACAAATTACACTACATATAATAATGCTAAATGACCCAAAAAATTTGGCCCAAATATGGCCCAAAAGGTCAAAAAGATCATAATAGTCTTTTCTTTTTAAATTAAAGTTAAAATTTTTTAAACAAAGTTGTTGAATTATAGGAAGTTTTATTACAAGACTTTTTGAATTCTACAAAACATTAATAATCCCATATCTTTTTTAATTATTTATTCTTCATTTTTTTTTCTTTACCAATTTACTTTTTTTCTATACATAACATACTACAAAGAATCCCATTTATGCTAAATATTTAAAATGTAACTTTTTTTTAAATATAATTGTGTTATAAATATTTTATAGAACTAATTAGTAAAGTCGCTTGAATAATTATTCTTTATA
>DF360425.1:130356-148181 GCA_000787875.1 Solanum virginianum | reverse complement strand
GGATGTATATTATTAATATTGTATACGACATTGAGTTTTTGGGCTAAATATTTGTAATCTAAAGTTGTAAGCTATATTTTTGCAGTGAAAGTTTGGTATTTGTAGTTTTCTGAAATTTTCTCAATTAAGTTTCTTTCAAATAAAAAATTAACTAATTTTTAGTAACTTGTTTTTCTGGTATTACTTTGTAGATTTCCTTGTTTATATTTCTAATGCCAGATTTTATGCAAGTCAAAGTCACCAGCAATTGATTGTTTACAATGAACCCAGCTGGATGGAATATCTCTAGCATAATGGGCCTCCTCTAATATCAATCTCACCCAATTCCCAACTTTAGGCACACAAACTCCACCATTAGCCCTCACTACACATCAACATCAATAATAGTCATCTCCCTAGCAAGTGACTGAACCTCTAGAGCTAAGGACCTCTCCTCAGCCCTCAAGAATACCAAACTCCCCATACTAGTAGCCTTTCGGCTCAAAGCATCTGTCACCTCATTTGTCTTCCTGGGGTGATAGAGAACAAAGATATCATAGTCTTTAAGCAACTCCAACTACCTACATTGTCTCATGTTCAGATTAGGCTGAGTAAAGACGTATTCGAAACTCCAATGATCGGTAAAGATCTCACAATGCACCCTATAAAGATAATGTCACCACAATTTCAACACAAATACAATTGCAGCCAACTCCAATTTATGGGTAGGGTAGTTCTTCTCATGCACCTTCAGTTGTGTAGAAGCATAGGATATCACTCTCCCATTTTGAATCAATACACCACCTAAACCCACACCCAAAGCATCACAATATACCACAAATGAAACTCCCTCTTCGGGTAAAGCAAGAATAGGTGCTGAAGTCAACAAATCTTTGAGCTTTTGGAAGCTCAACTCACTATCATTCGACCACTGGAAAGCTACAGCCTTTTGAGTCAATCTGGTTAACGAGACTGATATAGAGGAGAAATCCTGAACAAATCGCCGATAATACCCCGCTAAACCAAGGGAACTCCGAATCTCAGTCACCGAAGTAGGCCAGCCCACTCACGAACAACTGCTACCTTAGCCAGATCGACCATAATACCCTCTTTTGAGACAACATGGCCAAGAAATGCAACAGACTCAAGCCAAAACTCGCACTTTGAGAACTTAGTATACTTCTCTTCCCTCAATCTCTGAAATAGAGTTCTCAAGTGCTGAACATGATCTACCTCACTCTTGGAATAAACCAAGATATTATCAATGAACACAATCACAAAGATGTCTAAATAGGACCTGAACACTCAGTTCATCAACTCCATAAAAGCAGTCTGGGCATTAGTCAACCCAAAGACATATAACCACGAACTCATAATGCCCATAGTGGATCCTGAAAGTTGTCTACAAGATATCAAAACTCCCGAACTCTCAACTAATGGTAACTGGACCTAAATAAGACAACTCTTTGAATGCTCTTATAGTAAGCTAGAAATTTTCTTTAAATTTTTTGACACAAGCGTATAAATAAAAGGTAATGATATACTCCCTTCATTCCAAATTAATTGAATTTTTGAAATTTTTTTCAATGTTCAAAATTCAAGATGAATGTTTGAAACTTTTTCCATATTTGCCATTTTATTTATTGAAGCCTTATATTTTGTAGAAGATAAATTACACTACATATTTATAACTTCACAAAGGGCAACAGTGAAAAATATGGTTTAAACACAAAACTATGATCAGAGTTGAAAGCAATCAGTTGATTTAACTCTGAAGAGTCCTAATGTTGGCTTTTGCAATTATGTCACAACCAAACACAAACAACATTTATTTCTCATACTGAGAAATCTATATTCCTACGAGTAGTAGATTGAATCATTTACTGCAGAAGAGAAAAACCCTCCTAACCTTATTACCAAACCACATACAAGGAAATTATATCATTACAGTGAGAGCAAATTTTACTTGAGATGTTTCTCCAACCATCCCAACATGTCTTGATGAGAGTCTTCAGCAGATTTTACAGCCACTTCATCTTCATCATTGTACCTCACAGACCAGCCATGTGAAACTCCAGGAAAAATCTTCACAAATGCATCAACCTGCACGAAAAAAAATAAACACCATAATGCAAGTATCCTATAAACCTCTGTGAAACCAGTAATCATTGGTAAACCATGTAGTCATACAATTCAAATACACCTCTTAGTCAATTAATATGACATGCTAAAGGAATTTATTTCAAATCCGTGTAATGTTTCAAATGGCTTTTGGAGATGAAGTTAGCAAGTTGGATAACAGAAGCAATCTAAAATTCACACCCGCAAGCTGATAGAACTTCTCAAGATGCAAAGAGTCAATTTATGCTTGAACAAGAGAAGCATCTAAAATTTGCACCTATAAATTGAGACAAACTGTTTTTCGGATGGATCTCTATGGTTCATGTATCATGTTCCCTATAATATTTGCAAGCATATAACTCATTACCATAATAAAAATAAGTCAGAAATTCAGACACATCAACATAAGCTTGTCCCTCTAGTTACCATTCTGCACCATGGGATATCCATAGAGTGTGTTTCTTTCTTTCATATACATACATACATACATGCATGTGTGTGTGTGTATAATTCAGAAGTATTTGTATAAAAGGATGCTTAATTGTCCCTCGGCATCTTTTTCCTTTTTTCCTTTCTTCTTCTTGTTTTTCCCCTTACGAAAGCAGAATCAAAGTTAACAAATAATGGCTTTGGTAGTATAATGAATAGGAAAGATTAAGCATCTAAAGTTTCCTACCTCGGGCTTAGCATTTAAGGCCATCTCGAATTGCTTGACAAGCTCAGGTGGAGACATTCGGTCAATCTCCGCCCCCAATATTGAGATTGGAACCTTAACAGCTGAACAAAACAACAAATCAGGAACTTAAGACTTCAGAAAGAAAAAGATCAAAATGCTAAATTATGAATACTTAGTCCTGATACTGCATTCGATTATGAAATTGTGCTCTAAATTAAGAAGTAGAAAGAAGCTATGACAAACACAATATGTTTTAAATATTGAACCGGATAAATTTTAAAACCAATCCCTCCCACACACCAACCTGCCCAAAACGAGATGCTCGATGAAGATGTCAATACTATACTTGAAGATGCGACAGAGGACTATTTGAAAATCATGCTGTGAACTCCCTTTTAGGTATATACAAGAAAATATAGAAGATCTAGTAACAAAATAATACCGTGCATATCATCTACAGCAACAAATGAAGGATGCAATAGCACTGCTGCTTGAATATAACCATATTTTGCTAGTTCCACAACCACCTTAGCTGGAACAATTTTTAAAATAGATCTTTAGCAAATACGAACAATAAAGAAGATATATTCTTAAAGACTGTTGATCAATTTATGCCAAAAGAAGATAAAAAGAACTTGTAACCAGAGCAAGAAGAATCACCTCCCCAACAAAAGCCTACTGCTCCAATTTTAGTTACACCTTTGCTCTTTAAAGCTTCAATTACTGGTTTTGCATCTTCGAATCCTTGATCCTGGAGCAACAAGTATACATAAGATAGAAGTGCAAGCAAGATAGGTCACAAGAATCCATGAGTGAACAAGCCAAAAATATTAAATTCCCCGAAATCTCAGCAGAACAAAAATGCCTGTATAGGTATGCAATACTGTTGCTACTGCATGAAAAACCAAGTTATCATGTTTCTGTTGGAAAAATACATCTTATATCTCAAAAATAAGTTGTAACTTGTTGTGTATTTTTCACTAGCCAACTTCTCTTTTGTATTGATAGCAGTCCTTCATTTGCATTTGTAACTAAGCCTTGAATCCAGGGAATACACCTACACCAGTAAAATATCTCTAAGGACAGTGTCTTTGACATGCCTCAAACTTTCAAGAATTTCCTTTAGTATTCATGATCAAGTATTTTTTGTGAGATTTCCAATAGTTTCTCCGGGATTCATTTAAAAGTTCATGATCAAGTGTCTTTTGTGAGATTTCCAACATTTTCTCTGGGACACATTTAAAAACAAAGAGGTGTAAAATTAGGTCTTGATGCTAAGTCACCCCCAAAAGCTAACTCAAAAGAAAGAAGATTGCCAAGTCCACTCATCTCATTAACCACCCACGTGGCCTCAACAAGAGGCAGTGAATCATGGAAAATTGCAGAAAAGGATTCATGAAGGTAAAACCTCAAAATCATATATATATTGAGATGTTGCATTATGTTAGAAATAGGAACTGACCGGTCCATGATCTCTTATCCATACTTGTAAGGGCCTCTCATCATTAGATACATGGGGATCGCCACGGAGAAAATCAGGGACAACTGCATAAAAGCCTGCTGCTGCAACTTTGTCTGCAATCTTTCTATAAGATAGAAAGCAAGGATATCAGTTTGAAAAATAAGATTTATTTACATCAAAATATAAGTATCTCTAAGTGCATATCCATTCCTGCAACCCTTACCTCAACTTTGGAGCTTCATATCCTGGATATTAACAAAAAAAATACAATACTTAGAAACTTCACTATGTTTTTTGCTAATAGTAAAAATTGAATCAGGTTAGGTCTTGACCCAAGCAACTTTGAGTTGAATTGGATCTTGACCTGTCTATTATCTTGACTTATCATAACCCGCTCTAATTTGACTCAACCACTGCCCAATACATTTCCTCTCCGGAAATGGACACAATCAACACGACACTCTTTTTCCACGAAACTTTTCTACTTTATTTTGATCATGAAAATTTCAAACACAATATTTGAAAACATAAAAATAATCCCAAATCATATTTCATAGTAATTTTTTTAGGAAAAGTAGATTTAAAGTCAGTACATATTATTTGCAAAGGTAAAAGAGGAGTTGTAGTGTATAATAAGGTTGAAAGGTAAAAGGAGAAGTTACCAAAAACATCAGAAACAAGGATTACAGCTTGGGTGGAATGAGGAGGACCAGAAATGAAACAGTTGAAGCCTCCAAATTGTTGGACATGTCCAGCTTCATCGCCGGAGCTCAGGTAATTTGGTGGACACTCTCCACAAGACATAATAATAATAGCAATAGTAATTACTAGTATTATTCATAACTCTCTTACAACTTATGTGCTACTCTTATACTATGTCTCAATCTTTTTATATTCCAAAAAATAATAATCCTTTGTTTTAATTTAGTCATCTCATTTTGAGAGCATAAAAGAATATTTTCTTGGAAACACGTTGACTTTTAACTTTACTTTTCATACGAAAAAAAGTCTAAGATGCCCTTCGAGTATTAAAACTGATATAAAAATACTCTTCATTCATTTTTTTGACCTAAAATATCTTTCTCATCTATCTTCGAGGCCTAAAATACTCTTTTTCTTAACTGACTTTTAAAAAAAATAAATTAAATACTTATTTTATCCACATAGCAATCATCCATTGGTTAAAATTTAAATATTTTAAATTATTAATAAAATTAATAACCCATATGGCAATCATCCCGAGATAACAAGTATAAATGACAAATATATCTTTTTAAACCTTATCCCTCTTCTTGGGGGTAACTAATCCGGAAATAACTTATCCCGGGATAACAAGTATAAATGATAAATATATCTTTTTAAACCTTTTTTATATCTCATTTTAAATATTTATGTATATTTACATTATTTTTTAATACAATATATTATAACATTCACAACCTTCACTCCTTATTTGTTATGATATTTTTTCATATTTTTCTATTAAAAAATTATACTATATAAAATAATTTTTATTAACTAATTCTTTTATATATATATATATATTGATTTTTTCATAAATGAATGTTAAATAAATAAAGCTTGCAAAAAAAAAAATATATAAAAAAATAATAAAGTGAAGGATATTTTTATAAACAATTAACATATTCTTAAATCTACAACAAACTAAACATCAATAAAAAATAATCTCAATATAATTTATCCTATCATTATTAATCCTACCATAACTTATCTCATTATAAATAATATTTAAGTCAAACCACCCCTTAGATTCATAATAAGAAGAAAGTGATATAAAGTTTATTTAATTGTATAAAGTATGAGTCATGCCCCTCTGAAAACTTGTGGCTTCTTCTTATTTGCCAAAAATAATTAATAGTGTTAGAGATAATCAATGCAAGGACGTAGTAATTAATTATTGAAATATTACTACTTCCCTTTAATATTAAGTTAATTGTTAGAAATTTTTTTATGTTTCAAAATAAGTGAATTGTTCACTTTTTAAGAGATGTGTTAAAATTTTTTTCTAATTTTATTCTTCATTAATTAAGTTTCTAAGGTTGAATTTTGTACGAAAAATAAATGATACATTAAATGAGTATGTAAAATTTAAAAAGAATAAAAATAAAAAATTTAATATGTGTGAAATGAATCAATAATTCAAAACAAAATTAGTAATTATTATTACTTATTATCATCCAAAAAGCCGACAACAAATTCCTCGTTAAGAAACCCCTAGGACCCTTGGAAGTTGCTTTATAATTTTTCAATATTCAAAATCGATTTCCAAGAATACTATTTCTTCTGTTCCATTTTAGTTAAATTTATGAAATAATGCATACATATTGAGAAAGATATTTAAAGAGAAAATTTACAATATATTTTTCACCATTATTCTTTGTAAAATCATAAATATAAAGTGTAATTTATCTTCTAGAAAATATAAAAGTTTAATAAATAAAAAGACAAATATGAAAAAAATTCAAACATTCGCTTTGAATTTAAACAATAAACAATTTAAATATTTTAAATATTAAAAAAATTTTAAAAATTCAATTAATTTGATACGAAAAGATTACATATTTAAAATTCAACTATAGATAATAGTAGTTATAAAATTTTTTGGCTATATGTATTAATAATGCTGTACGTGTACGACAAGTAATTGACTTTTTGTTGGACACGAAGAAACTTGGAGCATTGCCTTATTTAACTAAACTAATGTTAGAGATAATCTGAAGCAAGAAAATAGAAGGCAACCGTTGGGCTGAGCTGATTAAAGTAACTACTACAAGTATTAATATACTTTCTCCGTTCAATTTTATTTGATCCTTATATTTATTTGATATGTCCAATAATATTTGTTTACTTTATAAAATCAAGAGATAATTTTGCTTAGTTTCTAATTTACCCTTATCACTAAATATGATAATTTCCTTATTACATTTTTCAAGACATCATATTTATTATATTCAAAAAATACTTTGGTAAAATTACTCCATCATTTACTGCTTTTTAGTTAGAATTTAAAATTTATAAGTTTTGAATTATAATTTTTTAAATTATAAATTAATTTTTACATATTTAATATTTTTTAATATAAATATTAATTTTGAATCAAAATTTTAGACGTGGCCAAATTTATAGTAGAATGTAACACCCCAAAAATAATCTAACTTGGATAAGTCCAAAAAGTCAAAAAAAAAAAAAACTCAATTATGTAATATTTTGATTTCTACGGAAAGCATCGATCTACGATCCTTAGAACATTCACAAATCATAAATGAGGTTCGTGGAATCAACTCTCGCTATGGCAACTCCCAGTCAACTTTTATGAGTTAAATCTACGACACATAAATTGTTCTATGGATCACCAAAAGTCTCATAATTTTCAAGTCCTGAGATTTCAATCTCAATATTTTTTCATGGATGAACAGGACAGACTGTAGAACTTCCACTACCCATAGATGCCCTTATTGTAAGGATCCGTAAGTTCGGAAGTTAAACATGTAGAAAAAGTGCAATTAGAAAGCTGCAGGTCAAAAGTACGAGCCTCATTTACAGCTTGTGCATCAAATTACGAGTCGGAGACAGGACTCGTGGATGGGGTTGACCTGGATGAAAATTTGACCAAGTGTCAAAGTCATTTACAGTACGTAAAAGAAACCACAGATTATAAAATGGGTTTCGTGGATTAATGGCCTTAGTCGGTGGAAAACAAGGTTTTTGAAGTTGAAACCACAAACAATAGGCCAGGGCATAATTGTTTTTATGTACCGTAGATTTGTCTCGTAGATAGGGTACTAAAAATGTGAATTTTTTCTAAGTGTAAATTGCTAGTTTTTGACGATTCTAATGCAGCCAAGGTTGTTCTCCGTGTTCGTGAGGTTGCGATCACGTTCGTGGAGGCTAACTTTTTTGACCTTCGCGTTCGCCGATCGAACATCCGCGTTCGCGGAGGATTGGCTATGCACTACTCCTCGTTCCAGAGTCCTGCCCTGCATTCGCGGAGTTATGTCGAGCATTGAGCTCCGTGTTCGTGGAGTTTATCTTTTTACCTAAACCAGTAAATGATTTTAAGCGACAGACTTCAAATATTTTCTTTATTTTTACACTTTCAAGCTCGATTTTAAGCAATTTTTAAAAAAAATTTCAAGTCAAGACTCTTGGGTAATTAATTTCTATTCTATTTCTTCAATTCTCATTATTTAATTTATAATTTTAACTTGAAATTGCAGACATTTAATGGGATAATTTGAGATTTTTTAAATATGTAATTTTAATTTAGAAATTGGGATTTTGAGTCCATTTTCGAATTGATTTTCGCCGTTGGAATCCTTATTACGAGGAGAACATTTTTATGTATAAATTTTTAGATTTCGGCATAAATTTTTTGACCACGAATTGATTGATTTTAGTGCCATTGAACTCGTTATGTGATTGTGATGCTATATTTGATTAGATTGTGACGATTCAGGTGTGAATTCAAGGGAAAAAGCTCCGGCTATTGCTTGATTTGGCTATTAGTTGAGACAAGTAGAATCCTAAACCTTGTTAAGTCTACTTGAACATGATAATTCCTTTGCTTATGGATTAGATTGATTGATTACGTATTGTTGATTGGATTATACTTGATGAAAGTGTGAGAAGTTGGGAAATCCTAAATTTTATCTATAACATGAAAGTGAAATATTGAGTTTGGTACTTGTTGAATTGTGTTACAATATTGAGAATCACTTGTGATACGTGAATGTCAATTATAGATCGTGTTATGTGGCTTATGATTGAAATTGAAAATATTATGGTTGAGCTTCACTGGTGGGTTAGAGAATCGATTATAGGGTTGAGACAGACCCGTCATTATGACTTATTAATTGTAATATTTGACTTGATATGATATATTTATTATATAGTGGACTCTTATTTACCCTCACCATCATTGCATCCTTTCTATATGTTTTTGACGTGCATTATGACTGAGTATCACTGATAAAACACTGATGAGAAATAGAGGACAAGACACATGAGCCGTGATATATAGCACAAATGAGAAATAGGAGATGGACCACACAAGCTGTGACATGTAACATTGATTATATATTAGGGTCGGCCTACACGAGTCGTAGACAGATATGCATGATAGACATGTCCCTTATGGGTTCCGAACTGATTATATCAGCGGATGCGTATCGTAGGATAGATATGCATCATGGCTATTTAACATAGTATTTGCATCATTGCACTTCATATCATTCCATCTCATATCATACTATATTACCTTATGCTTATGACTTGATTCTGCTATTTCAAATGGAGTATGTGATGGTTATACATGAATTATACTTGTTGATTATCTGGAGCTATTGAAAATATCTGAGATTGTAACTTAGTTGTATATTGAAATACTGTTGAATACTTGAATTATATCCTAAGGTGTCTGTTGAGAGTTGTGATTGGTGTGGAAGGAGTATTTTGTTCTATATATTTTACTTATTTTTTAGGTCCTGTCACAATCCAAAATGGTTCGTGAGTGACACCCACACCTAACTTCTTAATTGGGCGAACCAATTATACAAATCCCTACCTATATTTAGCAGTTCAACTCATAAAATACAATATTTGCGGAAGTTCAGATTTATAAAAGTAAGAATTACAAAATCCACTAAGTCCTTACATAACATTCCTAAAAACCTGAAAGTTATCACATAAAGGGCACTAATTTTGATTTATAAAAGTAAGAATTACAAAATCCACTAAGTCCTTACATAACATTCCTAAAAACCTGAAAGTTATCACATAAAGGGCACTAATTTTAAATATCAAATCTAAGAATATCAACACCAAAATAAATGAATAAAATAGTTTATGTCCGAAAAGTAAGGACATTATCCTATGATCGAGAGATTCTGACATGAACTAGGAGGATAACTCACCCTAGAATCTGATGTGCTAATGACTGGCTAGAACTGAGGGTGAGTCGAAATTAATGGAACACTCGCTGCACTCCACAAAAGTAAAACAAAGAAAATAAAAGTAGGAATCAGTACAAGCCACGTGTGGCCGACTCCAAATAGAAATTAATATGCATAAAATAATAGTTAAAAATCAACCATAACACTTAACAGGTAGCAACAACAAGAACAAATACACAACCAATCAATGATACCAACGATACACATGAGGACCCAGGCCTCCACATTACACTTCTTTTGGGAGATAAGTTCTTTGAATTTGAGTATATTAAATTATTTTAACATGTTTTCCTTTATTATTATCGTGCCGGAACGTGACACCTGATCCAATATATATATATATATATATGTGTGTGTGTGTGTGTGTGTGTGTGTGTGTGTCGAAATGTGACACCCGATCCTATAATATATGTGTCGAAACGTGACATCCGATCAAATATATATAATTCATTATTCTTGATCATTACTTCTAATTTCATTATCAATGTTTCATCAAGCCTTCTTTATTCAAGGCATCACTTTGAGAAATCAAGTTCAAGATTATGAGTTTCATGGTCTTGAGATAGCACATCAATCACAATAATATATCAGTCAACCAAACCACAGCAATTAAGTGCATAGAAAATATCACAACTTTACTCAATGACTATCAATCGCTTTTAAGCGTCTCTCTATTAGATATAACAAGCCATAACCTACCTCAATCGAAGAACCGAAATCCAGTAGGCGAATTCACCGTGCTTTTTCCTTCCTCGATGCCTCAAAGAGTTTCCAATCTATCAAATATATATTATTTGTAAGAACACGAGTCTATAGACACCCATATTACTATATGTCTAATTTAGACCAAAGATTCACCTAATTCTATAATCAAGACCCTAAATTTCAAGCCTAGAATTAAGTCCTAATTCCTCCAAATAATATAAATTTAATGATATTTATATAATACAACATACCTAATATTCAATTATCTATACTAGTATCTTAAAACATAAATCATAATATGATAATTAAAACAAAAATTAGTTAAACTAATGAAGGAACATATTAAATAACAATTGTAGAAAATAAAGTCTAACCAATACATCTACTGTTTATTCTAACAATTGTAATGAGTTTTTCATTATTTTTAATTCATAATAACCTAGTATCCGGTAGGAACCTTAACATTACTACTTCCATACTTTCCACCACTAACATACTAATTTATTAGGTCATTTAATCAATAACTTTTGCACACAAAACTAAAATTGATTGAACATTTTCACCTGAACTATTTGATCTCTGTTTCTCCTTGCTCGAGTTCACGCCACACGGGTTGCCTCATCCCGACCTTTTTCTCTTTTCTTATTTTTTTTCAACCTATTCTGACGTATTGAAAGTGAAAATCCTACTAATCTATTTTAATAAATATACTATAAGTAGTATAAGATGTTACACAAATTATCATTTTTATTCACTAATTAATTCAATTATCTAAAATTACTTCTCAATTAAATAATAAAAATTATTGAATAATTTAAAAAGTCTCTTTAAAATTAACAAGATAAATATTTTATAATATACGAAACTCTATATCTCAAAATGACTTAACGGGTCGTTACATTATTGGGTGCCTGTTATTTTGGTACTCACGTTTGCTTCTACACATGTGTGTAGGTTGTGAGCCCGATTCTATCTGAGTTAGCTTTCCATCTTTTCAGACCAAGCCTTTTGAATTTTCGAGAGGTAGCAACTTGTCCATTTTGACAAACTCTCAGAGTCCCTATGTTTTATTTGAGAACTGAGACTTAGATTTGTATTTACTTTCTATTGTACTCAGTATTAGAGATGTATACATGTGATACTATTCGAGGGTGGGGGTTGCAGGGTAAAGGGGCCTCTTCTGCAATCTTGTACTGAATGATAAAGAAAGAAGATGAATATGACCACACACACATTTGAAAATCTAAAAGATCTGAGGCATGATGTTGTGACACAGTAAGATTCTTTTGTTTAGCTTGTCTATTTTGTGAAGTTCCAGCTTTCAAGTAAAAATACTGTTCAACTAAATTTAAAGAGGCATGCTCTTTTTAAAAGTTTTTAAGCAACTGTTTGCAAAAACCATTTGATAATTGAAATTGACGTAAATATCAGGATAGTAATTATAATGATTTATTTATTTAAATATTAGGATAGAAATTATAATTGTAATGACTTATTTATTTTATTTCTTCAAGATGAATCATCATATTTACCTCCAATATTGAGTTAGTGCTCTTTCCTCTTTTCATTTGTCAGGGTCATCTGATTTGAATATAAGTTATGATAGAATAAATTATATTGAAATAAATTATATTGGGATAAGTTATGTTGAGGTTATAATTTATTGAGTGTTTGATTTGTTGGATAAATTTTAAGAATATTACCCTTGTTTACAATAATACCCTTCACTTTATTAGTTTTTAATGTATTTTGTTTGCTAACTTTAGTTATTCAATATTCGTTTTTAAAACAAATCTCTCATCTTATTTAGCTTAAATATTTTTAGGTGTGCATTTCTATAGTAATATCGTATGCATTTAAAATAATTATTTTAAAAAAATTTAATTTACAAATAGAACTTGCATTTTTAAGTTTGTTAAAGTAAAAAAGGATTTATGAAAAATTAAAATATAAAAAAACATAATGATTAGTGTGTAATTTTTTAATAGAAAAATATGAATTAGTATTATAAAAAAAAAGGACTGAAGGTTTTGAATATTATTATGTATTGTATTAAAAATAATGTAAATATATAGAGTGAGGTATAAAAAGAGTGTACAAGAATATTATTGTCATTGAGTCTTTTTATCACGGGATAACTTATCTCGAGATTAATATACCACCCATTAGAAGGGATAACTTATCCTGATACTATTTATTAGTCCCGGGATAAATTATCCGGTCTTTGCTAACCAAACAGTCATTTAAGGCTCACTAAACTTTTATCCCGAGATTATTTCTCCTTGTCCTTTACACCAAACGATCCCTCAGTGTCTAACTTGTTCATGTGTCGCGTTTGCTTTACCTTAATACAAGATATAGATTTTTAAATAAATAATTACATATTTAGACACAATAATGAAATTGATTAAAAAAGTTGTAAGTGTGATGTGTAAAAAAATTTTGAAAAGCAACTTTTAAGTTAAAATGATTTTTTAAAAAAAAATTATGGAAGTATAAATTTATAGAAGTACATAACCAGGACTGGATCACAGAAAAAGTTGTGTTTTTATATGAATTATTACAAAAGGTATTAAAAATATAAAATTTTAAGAAAAAACTGATTAAATTAAAAATGATTATAACTTTTAAATCATAAATTATGAATGATCAACTTATGACTTACAATTAGTATTTTAATATTCAACAATATAATTCCAATTTTATAGACATCTTAATTGACACCAATTTTGTAGACATCTTAATTAAACTTTGTTTATTTTACATAACTTACGTCATGGCTTACTATATTATTTATTTCATGGTTCGTCACCTACAGATATAATTACATGTTAATGTAAAAGTGAAAATGCAGGTACATTTCCCTGACAAACAATATTGCTTTTTTTATTAGTGCATTTAACAAAAAAAAGACACATTTTAAGATTGCGAATCATTTAATTAAATCTCTAACTGCTCGTAAATAACACAAGTTGCATTAGGTAAACTCCATGTGAGGAGCTAGATTACGGGGGTTTGAAACCGCGACTTCTCTTCCCGTCGAATTAATTCAATCGGTGCATGACATGTTTAAGATCACATGTTTTACAATTACACAACACATATTATAATATGTAAGATAAGAAAATTTTAAAATATTTTATAAATTCTCATTTAAAATTTTATTTTTAATCAAACTATATTACATAAATTAAAATAAAAAAAGTGTGATGCTTAATCGAAACAACTTGTGAATTCATTAAAGTAGTTAACATGTAGAGCAGGTGAAAAGGAAATGTTGTAGATATGTTTGTACTTGATGATAAAGAAAGAAGGTGAATATGACGACGCTGTTGTGAAACAGTAGATTCTTCACTTTAGAGTTCCACATTCCAAGTAAAAATACTGTTCAACTAAATTTAAGGAGGCATACTCTTTTGAAAAGGTTCCAAGTAATTGAAATTGATATAATTATGATTATTTATTTATTTGTCATAATGTAATTACAAGTATCCCATTAATCATAAGGTTACTAAATTGAAAATATAACACTAAATTCAAAGTAAAACATTTAACTTAATCCTGTTAAATATGATTAAAAGAAAAAAAATGTTAGTCTATAACCTATTTAATAATGATTCTACTATGATTAAAAGAAAAAAAATATATTAATTTATAACCTATTTAATAATAAATTCTACTTTAATTTAAAAATTAAAATACAATTAAAATAAACCTATTCCCCTCCATTCTAAATGAACGAATCTCACTGTTTCTCTCCTCTATATTGTTTCCCATGTTTGGCTCTTTCTCTCATGGTTGCACATGTAACAATCGCATTATGTACGCCGGAACTTTCTAAGACTTTTACTCAAATTTTTGATCAAAATAAATTATTATTTAAATTAATTTATTAAAATGATATATTTTTAATTTTTTTATAAAATTAGTATAAATATATTTTTCAGTAACGTTCTAGTTAGGTTATACGTATTTAATGGTGTTAACTTAAAAAATGTCACTATGAGTAACATTTTTAGCATAATAGGTATTTCACAGTATCGTTTTTTAAGAATTCAATCACGAGCTATTTAATCTTGTAAAAATAGATTATAATATGTTTTAACTTAGAAAAAGTTTTAATAGGAACATTTTAACTTTAAAATAACTAAGTTGATTGAAAAAAATTGCAACTGAGTAAGTGAGAACTTGACATCGAAGGAAACCGATAATCAGCAAAAACATGATGAATTTGGTGCTAAATCATATTTCAACATTAATGTTGAGATTGGAAAAAACAAGGTAAAAACAATATGCTTTCATCAAAGTATAAAAATATGGTAACTAAAAAAAGAATCAGTCTGATTGCGGTGTTATCTATATTTTTTCTAATATAGAAAGATCAGAATAGACTACAGCTATAGGGGTCAGTTTGTGGATTCACCAAACATCACTATTAGCAATAATTTTAAGTTAAAACTACCGTAGAAAATCTTTTAAATTAAAATGTTAATATCATTAATATTTTATAGCTAAATTTACATAATTTGTGATTGAATTCTTAAGAAATATTATTGTGAGTGATATTTTAGGTGTAAAATATATTTAAGAGTAACTTATTAATAAACGTTACTATGAAACACATATATTATGCAAAAAAACATTACTCACGGTGATATTTTTTAAATTAAGACTGTTAAATAAAATGTAACCTAGAAATGAGAAATATATTTATACTAGTTTTGTAAAATTATTTAAAAAATATATTATTTTGGTGAATTGATTCAAATAATAATAAAAAATCCATATTATTATATATGAATATTCATGATAAGCTAAAACCATAATGCAATAAAGTTATTGTGTGATATCCTGAGGAATTATGAGAATCTCCTTACATAATTCAACCTTTTCATGAGTTGATGAAGCAGTTTAACATATGTGCGTGAGCCTCTTCCGCAGCTTTGACAGCCGATTCGTCCTCAACGTTGTATCGAACAGCCCAAATATCTTCACAAAGCTTTCAATCTGTACAATAGTTTAACAGTTACCATCCCCCTGTAGTAAGCTGGAGAATTAAATACATCAACTGAAATCGGACCAGGATGCAAGATAACTGCTAATGCTCTCATGTTTTGCCCAACCATTCCTGATGAACAAGTCCATGAATCTATTAAAGAAAAGGCAAGGAACACGAAAATGTAGTGAAATACAAAATTCACTCACCTCCCCAGCAAAAGCCTGCTGCCCCACTCCTTTACTCTTCAAATCTTCAACCACTGCTTTAGCGTCTTCACATCCTTTGTCCTAAAACACATGTAAGAACCAACTCCAAAGTGGAGCTACATATCCTGCAAAAACCAATTACAGAGTATAAAAAAGAATTCGATAAACCAACAAGTCATTAGTATATCAACAATTTACCAAATACATCACAAATGAGAAGAATGGACTGAAGAGATCCAGTAACAGAGCTGCTAAGCCCTTCAATCTCTTGCAAATTTCCAATTCCAGAAGCTGAGTTCAGGGTTGGTGGATTCTTCATACATGACATCATATTCTCACTCCTCTTCCTAAAACATTGTTTGCTTTACCTTTTCGAAGTCCATTAAAAAATATATATCTTTTTCACTTTCTATTTTCAATTTTCCTAATATATTTAACATTGAACTAATAGGCATTTTACTATATTTAACATATTTTTTTATTTAATTTTCTTAGATTTTGTATCAAATTAAAATAAGTACAATAAGTTATGCGATATTTTTTGACTTGATTATGATCTACAATTATTTTTATATATTTGTGTGATTAAAAATTATTTTATTAAAAAAAGAAAAAAATTTAAAATTAAATTATTTTTAATTAAAATAGAATAATTTTTTGGAAAGAAATAAATTAAAAAGGAAAGAATGTGAAGAAAATAATATAATTAATGAACTTCCAAAGGCGTTGGTTTAATTTCTATTAGCGTGGGGGAGTCTACGTCACCACTTACGTTAATGATTGCTAAATACTCCACCTCTTTAGTCTCAAATTATTTGTAGTTTATCTTTTTTACACGTTCCTATGATGTCTCCAATGATTAGTTAATTAATTAAGAATTTTTCTCACAAAAAGTTTACTTAATCTTTTAAAAATATATATTAGAATTGATAATATTACTCTCTTTGTCCCATTTTATATTATACCATTTTTTTAGTTTGTTTGAAATGTAATATTATTTTACTTTAATTAAAAATAATTTAATTTTAAAATTTTATTTAACATTAAAAAAATAATTATCAGCTACACAAATATTTAAAGATGAATTTAAATCACAAATTTCAAAAATCTTTTTTTCTTAAATATTGTATCAAGTTAAAGAATATCATATAAAATAAAATAGAGGAAATATTCAACCTTATTGATTAGTTTGTTGAATTATTTCTCAACCTTTTATTTTTTCTAATTTATGATTTTAAAATAGTGATATACAATATTTTAAAGTAATTTTTCATAATTATTTTATCTTAAAATACTTATAAGTGAGATTAAAAATTTAATTGACTTGTAAAATTTTATTAACTTCAAGTAATGATAGAGACAACAAGCAAGTAAGAGGTAAAGAATACTATAGATAAAAGTAATTAAAAATTTATTATGGCTAAAATAATGTTAAAAAATTATCTAACTCTTCAAATTCTATCTATATCATACAATAACAATAATAACATATTCAGTAAAATTTTACAAGTAGGGTTTGAAGATAGTAAAATGAAATTCTATCTATATTATACTCTTCCCGTTCAACTTTATTTGACCCGTGTTGACTTGACACAAGGATTAAGGAGTAGTAAATGATGGGGGTAGTTTATCAAAGTACCCTTTGAATATAATAAATACTATGTCTAAAAAATGGACTCCAAAAGTCAGCAGACTTATTCAGATC
>DF360425.1:115888-130309 GCA_000787875.1 Solanum virginianum | reverse complement strand
TTCAGATCGGACTAAAAAATTTATTTTTTAAATGGACTCCAAAAATCGTAGCTCAATCCTGCTAAATCACGAGTTAGGCAAGCAAACCCAACAGGCCTAACCCATATTGATAGCTCTAGACAAAATATGTACCATGATGCAGACAACTCATCGCCTCTTATTAAATAACAAAAGAGAATGTAACATATCCAAAAGAAAAATAATGACAAGAGAATATAAATACATCTCAAATTTTGAGCTAAGTTTAAAATGCCCTCATGAGGGTGGTCTTCATACTTCAACCTTTATGAGAAAAGTCTTGCAGAAATATCATTTATTCATTTAATGAATATTTTTTAGATAAAATTATCTTTCATATCTAATAAAATAAAAAAACTTATATTTTGATAATTAAATGAAACTAAAAAAAGTTATATTTTTTTCTCTCTTTCTTTTTTCCGCTTATTTCTCATTTCTTCTTACAGTTTTTTCCTTTTCCTTCATTTTTTTCCCTTTCATTTTTTGTTACGTATTTGTTTTTTCCTTGTTTCTTTCTTTTTCGCATGTATTTTTTTCTTCTTTTCCTTGTCTTTACTTTTGTTTAGGAAAAATAATATTTATTTTATATATTTTGTATTTCTTTTAAATAAAATGATTCCTAAATTTAAGTATATATTTTGTATTTTTTTAAATAAAATGATTCCTAAATTTAAGTGTCAAGGTTCAAGATAATTCTTTTTTTTTTTGTATTTATTATTTTAAATATATATAATTTGAAATTTCACGAGATACTCTATAATTCTTATTTTAAAAGTAATATTTAGCATCAAAACTTTGAAAAAACAAGTTACGTTTCATTGATAAAAATTGACATAATTTTTTGTATTTTAATTTATGAGATACTCTATAACCCTTGTCTTAGTCTAAGAACTTTACAAAATTACTTGCGTCATACCCCTCATCACTAAAGCAAGAGCATAATTGTCCTTTAGCAATAGAGGACTAAATAAGCAATTGACTTATTTTATATATATAACAATCAAGTAGTTGGGCTTAAGCCCATTCACACGTTATAGTTGAAGAAGAAGTTGAGATTTTTAAAATTAGCTTATAAATTTGATAAGTATATATTGTGCCTATGGAATTAGGGTTGAAAGTTAAGAATTTTAGAGTTAAAGAGATAGAGAAATTATTAAATTCTTAAGATTAGAAGTAAATCTTTGTTTTATCCTCTTTTAGAGTCTTACTAAAGTTCTTGGGCTAGATAATTTACCTTGGGTATGGAAATCTAGTGACAAGAAAAGAGTAACTAGGTAACGAGAATAGTCTTGAATTACGAATTAGATGGTTAGATTAGTAAAAAGTTATTAGATTATTGTACTAAATTGAATTACTCATGGCTTGGATTTATATATGCATATCATTAATTGGATAGGAAATAGGAAACCTAAAAAGAAATTGGAGAATTCTAAAGTTAGTATGAACTTAACTTGAACAAATAAAGTAACATAAGATTTGTGACAGTAGAGTCCTTGCATTAAACATCACTAGTCTTCCTAAAGGCTATTATAGTAGTTGACATTGTAGTTTCTAGAGAAAGAGATGAAGAGTAGAACTGGTCCTACTGGGTGTACCAAAATTTGTTCGCAACAAATTTTCAAGGTGTTGAAAATTAACTGCAACCAAAAATAAATAAAAAGAAAGATGTAATTTCTCTTTATATTGATGAATTTTGTGAGTACAATTCTGTTATTCTCTTGATTATTTCGCCTAAATTTCTCCAAGATTCGAGGGCTTTCAGTAGCGTATTTCTCGAATTGTTGGATGATTTAGCTCCCTTAGAGATGTACTTTAATCGCCGAAAGTTTTGTTCTTCGAGAAGATTTCGGGGCAGATTTCTGTCGGTCACTCCTTGAAAGAAATGTGTAGTAGATGATGTTGTAGGTTTCCACAATACTTGCTCCAATGCTTGCTCAAGTGTTTGTAGAATCCCCCCTTGAATGTCATGTCTATCCCCTATTTATAGTTGTAAGGGATGGACAGGGTTGCTTGTGATTGACCTAAAGATGTCACTTTGAAACTTGGTGAAATGTGATTGGTTTTTGCATTTGGCTAAGATCACCACATCATTTGGACAAGTGGCGTCATCTTGTTGGCCTTGGATGCCTCGTCATCACCTATTTCCATGTGAATCATCCACAACGGGGAGTGAAAATGTGGAAAATTTTTGGAGAAAAGGTGGCAAAATAATTTGACCTTGATGATGCTCATAAGTTATTTCAACAAGTAAATATGCAGGGCTTCAAGGTGAAATGGACCTTGGACTTGAATTTAGTAAAATGGACTTTATCTATTTCTTAAAGCCCAAATTAATTATTCAACCCAAATGAATATGGATTTAACTCAAATTTCGTATGAATTTAACCCAATAAAATTTATGTGTCTACAAATACCCCTTACTTCGAGGCTTGTCGATGTGTAGGCTTATCGAAACTTGACGACAAAACTTGAAGTATTCGTAATTTTTTTTTGAGACTTGCCAATGTGTAGCCTTGCTAATGCTTGACGACGAGAGTTGAAGTATTTATGATTTTTTTTTAGACTTCAAAATCATTTATTTCTTGTTGTCGCATTCTAATTGAGCCGCTACTTGAGAATTGCTCACCATTAAAATTCTTCTTGCACTGGGTACTTTGACAAAGTGGCCAACAATTTTTTTGTAGTGATCCAAACAAAGATTATTATGGCTAGTCAACAATGTAAACTTTCCATATGGACTTGACATTAGAAGTATGACAAGTGATCACATTTCCTTTATGTGTGTCATTAGCAAGAAAATTGTTTTAACTCTTTTTATTAATCCAAAAAGAAATATTTACTTTCCTTTTGGCATTTAAAAGAGATTAAAATTTTCTCAAGATAAAAATTTCTTCCAACATGGTAATTTCTCTTTGATGAGTCATTCAAAGATTTCATCAAAATTTTCTCAAAAAAGATCTCTCTTTGACATAGTAATTTATCTTGATGAGTTAATTAGAGATTTTCATCAATTTTTCTTCCAAGAAAAATCTCTCAAAATGTGGTAAATTTTTGTTTGATGAGTCAATCAAAGATTTTCATCAAATTTTCTCCCAAGAGATCTTTCTTAATATGGTTAATTATCCATTGATGTATCAATCATATATCAAAGATTTTCATCAAATTTTCTCGCAAGAGATCGTTCTTAATATGGTTAATTACCCATTGATGTATCATATTTTCATCATATATTTTCTCTTTTTCAATCCCACCAAAACTTGCCATATGGATGAATGAGAACTTCCACAAGAACTCCTATATAAATCTTTCACTTGTTGAAAAGATTCAGCAAAGCAAAAAGTTTCCTCAAAGAATTCACATAAACTTCTCCACTTGTTCTTTTGATTTTTTTTTAGCCATGACATGTTTTAATAATCGTGAGACGCCGTACCCTTGTCTCGAGATTATGGATAACAAGTAAAATTCTCATGCCAAGGCTCTCACCTTGAAAGTTCATCCTCCGGTGATTGGTGCCTTTCAGCTTGCTAGACAACTGCTAGAAAGTCCTATCCATCTCGCGGAATGGTCAACTATGGAAGCAAAGGATGTCATGAATAACTTCTTGAGCGAAGTTATAAATGAAAAAGTTCTTCTCTTGAAGTCCTCCATCCATCAAAATATCGTCGATGTTAATCCTCCTCGTCATGGTGAGAACCTTAGCAGTTGGCGTGTTCCTCCTTCCGGCTTTGGTGAAGTTCGCTATACGGCTTTGGTAACTCCAAATGCACATTTGAGGGAGAGTTATCCCTGTCTTTGTGGGATTTGAGAACCATTGAAGGCCTTCCAGTTCATGGAACTTTCTGCGAAGAAGTAATTCCTTCGACTGAGGAGTTGACGCATGTGAATGACCAAGGAAAATCCTTTGCTTCCAAGAAGTTGCTCATACTTATTTTTGACATTCTACCAGCTTACAAAAGGTGTCATCGATGAAGTCTTCTTTCGTAATTGGATTAAGTTTTGATTTTGAGGTCCAAGAAAATATACTAAGCCTTTACAAAAGTCATCCAAAAGTCGAATGAAACCAAGAATGAACCATGATCCTTCAGGGAATATTGACATGACTTTTTTGCCATGAACTGAATAAGACAATGCCCCTTTTATCGAGCTAGGTCTAGAATAATTATTGAGAGATGAAACTTATTTGGCGGTTTTTCTTGCTTGTTGGCTTTGAAAATTTGTGCTTCCTAACAAGAGGGCTGATTGTGTTTGTACCAGCATCTTCAAAATTACAAGTTTGATGACTCATGGCTAAAAATTTTCTTTGTCAGTTCCCATCCTCGCAAGCATCTATCGCAGCCTCAAGGAGATCTCCACCTCCTCAAACTTGGGTTCTTGTAAAACACTCCTTCCCATTCATCATGTATATGGATGGATTGGTGAGTATTTTGACACCTATTTCCATGTGAATCATCCACAACGGGGAGTGAAAATGTGGAAAATTTTTGGAGAAAAGGTGGCAAAATAATTTGACCTTGATGATGCTCATAAGTTATTTCAACAAGTAAATATGCATAATCTTTATCATTTGGCGTTACTACAAAAGAATAAAGAGCTGCATCTTGATGATAAAGGCGAATTGTCCAGCTTGTGGAATGATTTCTTCATAAGCCTCCGTTCGAGTTTCATCACTTTAAGGCACGATGATGATCTAATCATGAAACCTTATAGTCCTTACCGATTTGGTCGATAATTTAAATTTTGTCAAGAGGTTCCTGGTGTTCTAATAAAGCATCATTATGATGGTTCGCTGCCTACTTTGGTACAATATTGGGATTCTTGTATTCATCTTGGGCTTGTCAAAGCTTATCATACCGATGCATCCATCGGGTGAGGGGCCTTTAATGACTCGCGAGTATTCAGACTGGTGTCAAGCACATCGAGAGAGCGTGTTAAGACGAAGTACCTTTATTACTTTGAAAGGTCCAAAAAGGGATGACACGTCTTTATCAATTAAAGGAGACCAACTTCAATTGGATGGTAAAGAAAAGTCATCTAAGTCTTCCAAGCCTAAGGGGACACCAAGACTCTCCCCGCGATCTGCCAAAGTTGTTTCCAAGGCTAATAATTCCAAGGACAAGGCTACATATGAGACTAAAAAGGTCAAGAGTCCTTCGTCAACTCTTAAGACTACCAAAGCTGTTTCCAAGGCTAATAATTCCATGGGCAAGGCTACACATGTGACTAAAAAGATCAAGAGTCCTTCGTCAACTCTTAAGACTGCCGACCACACTAATTTCAAGGAGGCCGACACAACTCATAAGAGGAAGATACCTTCCAGCCCATTAGACAAAGATGTTGAAAAAACACTAAGCACTGTGCCTTCTTCCAGCAACCCGTCCAAACCATCTAGTTCACTTCATGGGACTAACCTCAGTACTAGTGTAACCTCTAGCTTTAATGAGAGGAATGTTAGCCAAGAGAAGCATTGGAAGCATTTGAAGAAGAAGTCTAAGGACCTGAACAATCAACATAATGAGTTTGCTAATCTGGACTCCATTAGTATTGATACCACAATTTTTGAAATAGGACGCCACTGGATGAGTTGACACTTCAGGTAAAAATTATTTCTTTGATATTTCACTGAATCCTTTTTTTATTTAATCCTCACTCTTGTTCTTTTTTTTTACTTTCTTTAGTTGGGTCTTGGAGACATCTTCAGAGACACAAATGTATTCGAAGACTATATCATGAGCCAAAATCCCTCCAATATGGCCAAGAGTCCTCACCTCTCACATGTTGAAGTCAAGGATCAAGATACAAATGAGGATTCATTGACAACGTTGATTATGCCTCCTTTTGAAAAAGTTGAACATTCTCAGCAAGTCTCAACTACTAATGTAGAGGTTGAAACAAATCAGATTGAATGCTCAAACATCTCCAAAGACTTTGTGGGACCTTTGCTGCCAATTGCCCCAAACTTTGAATCACAAGAGGCTATTTTGGCCTTTAAATTATCCTATGTTTCTGGAATGTGGCGTATCTTGTGTGAATGTATTACACAATTCTTTACCGAATTCTCAGAAAGCCTTAAAAAGTTGGAGACAGGTCTTGCTTTGATTCTCAAGGGACTTCGAGAAGTTAACATCATCAACATTTCTCCATTGGAAGTTTTGCTTGAGAATTTTGTCAAGAAACATAGAGATTATGATGTTGCGAGATCGTCTACCTCTCAGAAGATAACGAGAGATTCTCATCAAGAGTTGATTTCCAATGCCCAACAATGCCTTCAGATTGTGATTGAAGAGAAAATCAAGGTGGACAAGCATTTGAGAGAGCTTCAAAAGGTTCTTGAAAAAGCAGAAAAAGAGATAGATGTTTGGACTTCTAAGAAGAAAAAAAACCATGTTGCTTATTAAGGAGCATCAATAAATGTTATCTGAAAATCAAGAAAGGATCACCAATAATGAAGAGACGATTCATACCCTTGAGAAAATCAGTCCCTTGTCAGAAACAAAGATAAAAGAACTAGCTAAGTAAAGGAGGATGCTGAAGCTAGCTGCCACCAAATCCTTAGCCATAGGCTTTTTCCTTAAATTTTTTTCTACATAAGAATGTTTTTTTTTTTGAATGATGTAGTGACAATCCCCTTTTGATGGAATAAAAGTGGCATCTTTCTCTTAAATGTCTTTCTTTTGTTCACTTTATATTTATTTCCGATCATTCCGACCCTCTGTTTTGACATTTCTCATCAAACTTTTCAGCCTTGAGCATCCATGGTAGAAAATCAATAACTCAGTGTAGAAGTGATGAAACTATGAAATTCTTTTCCATTGGAAGCATAACTTGCAGAAGTACAACATATGTAAAAATTATGGCCAAAGAACCTATGAGTTTGTATAGATATAGTTTCAAAGTCGATTTAAGTTTTGCCTTGTGCAACTTTTCAGCTTTGAGCATCTGTGGTAGAAAATCAATAACTCAATGTAGGAGTGACGAAACTATGAAATTCTTTTTTCATTGGAAGCATAACTCACAGGAGTACAACATATGCAAAAATCAAGGCCAAAGAACCTATGAGTTTGTACAGATATAGTTTCAAAGTTGACTTAAGTTCTGCCTCGCGCAACTTTTCAGCTTTGAGCAACTGTGGTAGAAAATTAATAACTTGACATAGGAGTGACAAAAGTATGAAATTCTTTTTCCATTGAAAGCATAACTTGCATGAGTACAACATATATAAAAATCATTGCCAAAGGACCTATGAGTTTGTACAGATATAGTTTTAAATTAGACTTAAGTTCTGCCTCGCACAACTTTTCAACTTTGAGCATCTGTGGTAGAAAATCAATAACTCGACGTAGGAGTGATGAAACTATGAAATTATTTTTTCGTTGCGAAGACAGAACTAAGAAAAACAATATGTGTGAAATTCACAATAAAATTCATCCTAAATTGACAAGAATGAAGTTTTTTTGTAAGTCGACTATGCGCCTTGAATGCCAATTCCAAATCTTTTTTTTTTAAAGAACAAAATCTCTTGAGCTTGGAGTGTTCAAATTAGGATCTTTGCAACTATACCACATAAATGAGTAAGCCTTCAACTCAAAAGGTATTTGTAGCTTGAGGTCATGGGTAAAGATGACCCTAATTTTGAGTAACTTTTTGAAACCTTAATGAGTTACACAAAATTGTTCCTCTACCGCGACAAAAACTTAAATTGAACTATAAGTTGCCGATCCAACAATTGTAGATTTTAACAGTCCCTCATATTCTAAGATTTCAAATGCGACCTTTCTTTCCCAACTTTGAGTGGCCTTAATAGAAAGTTCTTAACTCGACGTGTTGCTTCTTTCGTTGCAAAGAGGAATTTAAGAACTACAATGTATGAAATAATTTTTATGCTTTTATATAGACATGACACTACAAAAACATATATTGCGATGATTAAGATATTCCACGATCTACTCCCTCTTTTAATTTTTTTAACTCATGTGACTGGACTCAGAGTAAATACTCCAAGCTGCCTATATACCTCAATAAAGAGGATCAAGTCATAACATAGTTTAGGAGGATAAGTTTTTCTATTTACTTTTTTTTTAAATTTTTTTTGAATTTTTTTCAATTTTTTTGGGGCCAGGAGTAACATGCAGTTTAGGCTCGTGCGTCAAGGAGCATCGACAACTTTCATGGGAAGTATTGCTTCAAAAACTTGTCGTTGATTGGACCTACTCTTACACCATCTTGGTCTACAATTTTAGAAGCACCACTTGAATATGCTTCTTTCACAACATATGGTCCATCCCATTTTGAAGTGAACTTGTCACCGATGCGTTTGTTAAGGATTATGGGTCTTTGTATTGCTAAGACCAAGTCTCCCACTTGAAATGATCGTGGTCAGACCTTCTTGTTGAAAGCTCTTGTAAGTTGAGCTTGATAACACTCCAACCTTTGTTGTGCTTCCAATCTTTTCTCATCCAACGCCTCTAATTCTGCTAGCCAAAGTTGAGCGTTATTTTTAGCTGTGAGTTCTTCTTGGATTTCTATTCGTAATGATGGAATTTACTTCTCCAATGGAAGGACTGCTTCTACGCCAGACGCCAGTGAATACAGGGTTGCTTGTGTGAGAGTTCTAAAGGTTGTGCGATATGCCCAGAAAGCTTCACCAATTCACTTATGCTAATCCTTCTTATTCTTTGCAACTACTTTCTTCCATAGGTTACGAAATGTCTAATTAAAAGCTTCAGCAAGACCACTGGTAGGTGTATTGTACATTAAAGACTTATGTTGCTTAAAATTGAACTTCTCACACAAACTCCTCATAAGTTTATTATTGAAAGGCGTGCCATTGTCAGTAACCATATATCTTGGTATGCCATATCTAAAAATTATGTTTGACTTGATAAAATCAACAATATTTTCCTTCTTCACCTCTTTTAATGGCATCGCTTCAGCCCATCTTGAGAAATAGTCAGTAGCAGCCAAGATGTACATTTGCCCTTTTAATGACTTTGGAAGAGGTCCAACCATATCAAGTCCCCATGCATCAAAAGGCCATAATACTATAGTTGGTGAAGAATTTCAGGAGATTGATGGATATAGAAAGCATGGAATTGACATGTTTGACACCTTTTGGCATATTCTAAGCAGTCCATCACCATTGTGGGCCAATAGTAGCCCATCCTTTTTAGCGAAAATGAAGTTTAGGCCCTGATTGGTGTGCCCCATATGTACCATAATATACTTCCTCCATTGTTTGTTGAGCTTTTTCTTTGCCAAGACATCGCAAGAATAATCTATCATAAGAGCATCGAAATAATGTTCCCTGGTGAAAGATAAACCGTGGTGCCCTTCACTTAACGTCTATTTTTTCCCTTGGATCCTCGGGTAGCCTTCCATGTTTGAGATACTCGATCAATGGTTTCCTCTAATCTTCTTCTTCTTCAACCACTCGAATTGATGTATGGTGGCTTTCATTGATTTGAATATCAAGGCCACCTAGAATAACTCATCGATGACTTATATACACCTTTGTTGTGTCATTCTCTCCGAGTGCCATTGTTGTGGCTAAGTTAGCCAAAGCATCTGCCATGCAATTTTCTTCCCTTGGGACATGGTTTAAGGACACTTGATCAAATCTCTCAAGCAAGAAAACAACGTATTTGTGATATGACAAAAGATCTTCCTTCTTTACTTCATAATTCCTTAAGAGTTGTTTGATGATCAACTGAGAGTCACTGTAAATATCTAATTGTGAAATCTTCATATCATATGCCATTTCAAGGCCCATAACTAAATCTTAGTACTTTGCAGCATTATTGGAACATGCTTCACCTAGAACAAATGAAAATGGCAAGATTAGCCTTTCTGGAGATATCAACACGACTCTTGCCCCTACACCCTCTCAACATGTAGATTCATCAAAGAACATCGTCCATGCTGGATGCTCCTCCGTAAACAATACATCTTTATCAGGATATTCATATCAAGTTTCCCATTTCCCTGGAAGAGGATGGTCAACAAGGAAATTGGTAAGCAATTGCCCCTTCACAACTTCTTGAGGCGTGTATATGATCTCATATTGATTGAGCAATATAGACCATCTTGCTAGAAATCCTAAGAGAACTGGGATTGAGTCATTATAAACTTCACAGGATCAGCTCGAGAAATTAGCTTGATGGTGTACGCTTCAAAATAATGTCTTAGCTTCTTTATCGCATATAGTAATGCTAAGCACATCTTCTCAATGAGCGTATAATTCAGCTCAATTTCTATCAAGGCTTAACTTAAATAGTACAATGCTTGCTCTTTCTTAGCTTCATTCTCTTGAGCGAGGAGTACCCCAAGCGATCGTTCTTATGATGTAATGTAAAGTATTAATGGCTTCCCAGGAATTGGCGCCCCTAATACAGATGGATTTAACAAGTATCTTTTGATGCTTTCAAAAGCCTTTTGGCATGATTGGTCCCAATTAAAGGGGGCATCTTTCTTCGTTAAATGGTTGAAGGGTTGGCATCGTCCAACTAAGTTAGAGATGAATCTTCTGATGAACGCCAAATTTCCTTGTAGACTGCGGAGGTCTCTCAAGTTCTTTGGTTTAGGCATTTTTTGAATCACATTAATCTTTGCAGGATCAATTTCAATGCCACGATAACGCACAATGAAGCCAAGAAACTTTCCTGAGGTAACTCCAAATGCACATTTGAGTGGATTCATCTTCAAGTCAAACTTCCTTAACCTCTCAAAAATAATTCAATGATCTTCAAGGTAGTTTTTTCTCATCTTTGTCTTGACCACCAAATTATCAACGTAACATTCCACCCTCTTGTGAAGCATGTCATCAAAGATATTTTGCATTGCATGTTGGTAGGTGGCACTTGCATTATTCAAATCAAAAGACATCACCTTGTAGCAATAAATTCCTTTTGGAGTTTGGAAAGCAATGCATTCTTCATCCTTCAGAGACATTCTGATTTGATTGTATCTAGAAGACCCATCCATGAATGACATAGCTTCATAGCTAATTATAGCATCAACCATGAGCTTAGTGATTGGCAATGGCAAGGCCATCTTTTGGACATGCCTTGTTCAACTCTCGAAAATCAACACAGATACATATTTGACCATTTTTCTTCTTGACAGGTACTATAGTTGAGATCCATGATGGGTATTTCACTTCTCAAATAAACCCAACTTCTATGAGTTTATTGACCTCTGCTTCAATTTGTGTTACCAATTCAGGACGAAACACTCGTTGTGATTGCTTTATGGGACGTGTTCTGTTTTTAAGCCCCAAATGATAAATAACTACCTTGGGACGAAGTCCTGACATTTCTTTGTACGACCAAGCAAATACATCTTTGTACTCAACCAATAACTTGAAGTATTCTCTCTCTTCCTGCGGTGTCAAAAGTGCACTAATGAAGGTTGGGCGCGAATCTTCTAGAGTACCTAGATTTAGTTCCTTGAGATTATCTACGGTTGATTGTACGCCATCCTCTAGTTGAGGGGAGCCTCTTGGACCTCATCATCTATATTAACAAGATACGGACTTTCTTCTATTGTTATATGATAGGATGTTTCTACTGGATTTGAATCTTCCCTTTGGCTTTCTTCAAAAATTGTGACGGATTCTTCTTGCCCCTTCTTTGTTTCTCCAAAGGAATTGGTTGGTAACAACAACAGTGCTTGTTTTAACCTTCAATGACTCATCTGTGGTAACCGACAATACAACCTTTCTCTTTATACATGTTGGAAAAACACTATGAATTTCTTTATTGTTGACTACTTCACAAAAATCATTTTCTTCATGTCCCAACAAACCTTTTCCTAATAAAGATTTCCTTTTGGTTCCCAAGCGATCCAGAGGTCTTTGATATGTTGGTATTTTCTTGCACTTATTTGGATGATTCACTCTCAATTTTGCTACCCAATCTTTCAAATACAGAGACACGAGGTGTCAATCTTCCTATGCGTTCAAACATGGAAGTCCGTTGTGGTATTTTACCATCCTTAGATTCCTTGATTTTTTCAATCAAGGTATGGTGTGATGAAGCTACTTCATTTCCTTTCTTAGATGAAATTCTAAGAGGTTTTGGCAAGTTAAATCCCAATCCAAATCGAGGAGTGACAATATAATACCCTTGTTTTCTCAACCTGATCTGAGACTTTGTGAGCCCATGTATCTTTTCACCTGTGACTTCATCTTTGAGCTCCCCCAACCATGTTGGATTTGAGAAGTTGTAACCTGACCTTTGAAATAATGTGAATACCTTTTGATCAAAGTGTCCTTCTATCTTACTAACTTGAGAATTGTCTTTAAAAGACTCCAAAGTGATAGAGAGAACTTGTGCAACTGGGACAGTCATTTTCTCCTTCAAATCTTTGAACATTGTGTAGCTCAAATCATTCCTTGAAGGGTGAACTTGTTGAATGCATTCCTCTAACAAGGGTTGCCTCTTTTTTCGACGCTCACGTGGAATGTAACAAAAAATTAGTTGCTTATTACCAATATTAGCCTGCATGTCTCCTTTAGATGGTGCAATATTGATGGAGACTTCTTCTGTTCTCTTCTCAGACATTTTAATAGGGCCCTATTGAACTTCTCTTTCTTCGACGTCAATTAAGCTATCATATATGGATTTTTCCATATTTGATCCTTTAGAATCCAAATAGAATTTTGCATCTGCAAAGTATGACTCTGTTTTGGTGAAGGGTTTGATGTCTGCATCAATTTTGACTACTTCACCATCCCTCATATACTTCATGCATTTATGCAAAATAGATGGAACCACTTCATTTTCATGAACCCAAGGTCATCCGAGCAACAAGTTGTATGATGTTTTGGCATTTATAATATGAATCAAAGTGTTTAATTTTATGTCACCAATAGATAATCCTACTCGAATTTTTCCTATGGCTCGTTGTCCTCCTTGATTGAAACCTTGGATAGTTAGATTACTTTTGACCAATTCATCAATAGAGATCCCAAGCTTCTTTAGAACAACTTTTGGCATGATATTGACTACCGAACCATCATCAATTAGTATACGATTGAGACATTGTTCTTGAATGGATCCTATAACAAACAGGGGTCTGTTATGTAGCTTAGAACCTAACAACAAGTCATCATCAATGAAGGTGATTGTAGCACAGCATGTGGCAACTTTTTCATTAGTTTGATATTTCTGTGTTGTTTTTAGATTGTGCTTATCTTTGTTTTGCTTTGTTTCACCTGTGCTTGATATAACATGTGTGGCACTAGTTTGACTGTCACAAAGGAATTTTTCTGGAAAGAATTCAGACAGTGTAATAGGCTTTCGGACCTTTTGTAATAAAGAACCATTGATCTTTTGGCTATAAGCTTTGATGCTTCTTAATGTTTCTAATTGATTCACATCATTCCTTATCGCTCTATCGCTCTTATCTTAGGAAGGTGTATCCTAAGAGCATATTGATGTCTTTGCTTCTTATGAGTAACTAGTGTCCAACCATCATCCTTAATTCCTTTGTGGTTTCTGTCAATTTCTACTGGATCTTCAAGAATGTTAACTTCAATAGGTGTGAGACCTCTAAATTGCAAAGAGATGGTGTTTGGCATAATTTGTGACCTTGAGCATTCCTTTTGGTGGGGTGTCACACTAGCATGATTTTCCTCCACTATTTCATCTATATCAATGATGATTTTTCCTTCACTTATCAATGCTAAGATTTTCTCCTTTAAAATAAAGCATTTACTTGTTGGATGACCAATGATATGATGGAACTTGTAGTGTTTGGGATTATTCACCTTATTGACTTCTTCAGGCCTTTTTGATTTGGGAAGATCAATGATTTTCTTGGTTAGCAATTCATCAAGGATCGTAGGTACATCTGAATCTGGGAAGGGGTAAACTTTTGCCTCTAATTCCTTCAAAGTTGGACGACATTTCTCATTCTTTGAGTATTGACTTGAAGCTTCCTCCTCTTTCACTTTTTTCTTAGTTGAAAGCTTGACAGAAGTTGCTTTCACTGCCATAGATTCTTTAGTTTGGATCTTTGAAGTCATACCTTTCTTGAAATCTTTCTTTTCTTTCGTCAGATCAGCAAAAGGAGATGTCTTTCCGTGACTTGCAATGTTTAACTCCATGTCATGTGCTCGTGTAGCAAGTTTTTCAGAAGTTTGTGGTTTGATTCCTTGTAGTATGTAAAGAAGTCCCCAATGTATACCTTGAATGTATATTTTCACAATAGATATTTCAGAAAGGCGATCTTTACAGTCCAGACTCAATGATCTCCAACGATTGATGTAATCCACCACGGGCTCATCTTTTCTTTGCTTGGTGCCAGTCAATTCTATCATGCTGATGGTTCGATGAGTACTATAAAAATGATTGATGAACTCTTTCTCAAGTTGCTCCCAACTATCAATAGACTCATGTTCTAGAT
>DF360425.1:96223-108909 GCA_000787875.1 Solanum virginianum | reverse complement strand
GGCGATCCACCGAATGCAAACGGCGAAGGCCACTTTGACCGCCAAATGTTATAGGATGCTCAAGTCTCAAAAGTTGTCAATCGGCGACGGGGTGCCCATTTAGTGATCCGCCGAATGAAGAAGGCGACGGTCACTTTGACCGTCATTTGGTCAATTTCGGCCATTCTTGGGCCAATTTAAATAAATCACCTAAAACTATAAATAGCTCATAGTTGCTCATTTGTAGGTAGACTACTTTGAATATTGATATTGAAACTCTTGTATGAGTGTTGAAAGTTTGGTACAACCTTTTGTTGATCTTTGCTTAGAAACGTTGGTTGCAAGGTGAATCCGATCTCCTTCGAGGTCAATGTAAGAGATTTTGGTGCTTGATTTGGATTAATCAATTGAAGTGTTTAGGTTTAATATATATTTAGGTTGCTTTTGATTTTCTTTCTTGTGTCAATTATCTATCTATCTTTTTAATTTCTTGTCTTTCATTTTTTGTATCTTTATCTCGTTTTCCTCCTTTCGTGTTGCATCAACATTTGGATGACACTTTATATAATTTCCTTGCAAATTTCTAATTGTTTTCTCAATTTCATTTATTTTTTTTCTCAAAACATATCTCTCAAACTCTCACGTAGAGTGCCCCTTATAAGGAGCTAAGTAAATTTATTTTCTTGGGCTTGATTAACATTGGATTGCATATGTAATAGACCTCACATTTCTGTGTAAAGTAATGTATATCTATCGACCAAAGTATTTTCTTTGTCGAAAATTATTTTCTCAGTTGAAAATAATCCATCAACCATTCGTCAAATTCTTTTTTAAAAAAATAAGTGTAAAATATATTCAAATAAGTAACTTATTTTTTTCGCTCTAAGAAAATGATCAAAATTTTACTTTCGATACCTTACAATCCCAAAATAAATGATTTTTAAAATTTTTTGAAGTCCTTCATGCCTTAATCCTATAATTAACGATCTCTGCAATAATCAGTATCGAATTATATAAAAAATTTAGCATTTTAAACACTTTAAGACATAACTAATCTTTCAATAGAATATGTCGGCAAAGAGAAAATTTGACAAAAACCCAGATGAACCAGGACAAAAATATGGTTCGCTCAGGATTCCTATTTGTGCTGTGTACATTGGGACAGAGAATAATATGTATTACTTAAAAATTATGTAACAAAAAATTATAAATTATAATAATTAACAACTTAAAATATTTAAAAGACATAAAAAGTTTGATTGGCTCTCAAGTCAGTGCCACATAAATAGGAATAGATCAGTAACATGTACTGCTTGAAAAATGACGTAAAAGTAATATCGATTACAATAATTTAAAATTTTTAAATTTTATCAGTGCCGCATAAGTTTGAACAGGAAAGTAATATGTATTATTTAAAAATTACATAAAAGAATACTATAAATCACAATAATTAATAACTTAAGATGTAAAAAAAAACCCTATTAAAATTTAATTAGCTCTCTAAATTTTATCTATGTCATATAAATTAAGACAAAAGAACAACAAATATTGAGGTCGCCAAGGTCTAGTTTAATTTTTTTCTTAAAAAAAGCATCATTTAACCAAAAAAAAAAAAGAAGGTATTTTCATTTTTCAAAATTAAAAAAAGAGTGTAACTACCAAAACCTGTCCGGTTATATTGCGGGAGGTTTTTCGTAGGGTTTTTCACAAGGACTATATAAACCAAGAAATTTGGTTAGTGTATCTGTAAATTAGGATAAGAGGGGAAGTTGACAAATGGGGTCTTTGAGAAATGGAACAGAAAGGGTCTCCCATGAAGAATTTGAAGAAGAAGAACCAATCTTGAAAGAACAATCCCAAAAGTACTGCACCTTTCCTATTACATACCCACAACTTTGGGAAATGTACAAGAAAGCACAAGCCAGTTTCTGGACTGGTAATCACAAAAAATGATTCTTTTCTCTATATGATGAGTTAGTTATGCAAAGTTATTTGTGTATTTGTCAATGTCGACATTTGGTTGCATTATTATATCCCAAGTGGTTATGCAAAATTGTGTTTGCTTATTTATTCATGACACTTATTTGTTCATGATGAGTTTATTCCTGTAAAGTTTGATGCTTTAAATAGTTTCCTGGGCTAGTAATGTGTGATTTGTTCAAGTCTTGGAAAAAAAAATTCCCCCTTTTTTGTGTGTGTGTCTCAATGTTGAAATCTGGTTGCATTATTTTACCCCAAGTGGTTATGCAAAATTGTGTCTGCTTACTTATTCATATCACTTATTTGTTCACGATGAGTTTATTCCTGTAAAGTTTGTTGCTTTAAATAGTTTCCTGGGCTAGTAATGTGTGATTTGTTTCTTTTTTGTGTGTGTTAATGTTGTAATTTGGTTGAATTATTTCTATAAATCTGAATTGATTGTGCAAATTTGTGTATGTTTAGTTATTCATGTCACATACAACTATATGTTTATGATGAGCTATTCCTGTACACTTTGCTCTGCTTTAATGTTTAATAGTTCGCTGATAATGTGATTATTTAAAGTTCCAATATTTTTTCAAAAGAATTGTTCTTTTATTTGTTTTTGTATGTTTGTTTGCCTTGAAATTTAGTTGCAATATTCATCCATATTCGGAGTTGGCAATGTGAAATTGTGAATTTTACTCTTCGTGTCACTTATTCGTTAATGATATGCTTTTTCTCACTAAAATTTGCTGCTTTTATTTTGATGTGTTTTAATCTTTACTGTTTGCCGCTTTGATGAGTTTAATCTATAGTTCAGAATTTTTCTTTAAAGTTGCCATTATTCATTTATATTTTTATTTGGCTAGGCAAATTATCTTTATTTGTTTATGGTGGTTTTTTTTTCTCCTTCCTAAAGTTTGCTTCTTTTTGAGGAGCTCCTCTGAAGTTTAGAGTCCTTTTTTTCCAGTAAAGTTTCCTTTATTTGTTTGCCATTAGAATTTGATCAGCAAATTATGTTTTTTTTACCTTCTTCAAGTCACTTATTTGTTTATGGTGAATTTTTCTTCTATGTTTCCTGCTTTACATGTGAAAGATTTTGTTACATCTATTTTCTCGACACTATTTAAGGGTTTTAAGCTATTTATATTGTTCAGTCATAACTTTTGATAAATTGGGCCCCAGAAGTGGGGAATACTGTAAGATGTTGGCAGCCTTTTCTTTGTTGGGACTGCCTTCCCCAGACCCTAATTGTCAATGCTTTTTTGGAAATTTGTAATTTCTAGAAGTTGGAGAAAGCATTGACTATTAGAACCACACCAAGAGTATACTGCTGAATGAACCCAGGTGTAGCTTGCAAGCAAAAAGAGTAGAACTCGTTTGAGAGAATTTTTGATAACCTAGAAATATCTTGTGATTTAGGTGAAGGGGATCCTTGGAATAACTAGTAAAGTTGTTGTCTTGTGACCAGGAGGTCATGGGTTCAAGCCTTGGAAATAGCCTCCAGTAGAAATGCAAGTTAAGGCTGCGTATAATAGACCTTTGTGGTCGGGCCCTTCCCCGGACCGTATGCATAGCGGGAGCATTAGTGCACCTGGCTTGCTCCAGCCTCAGTTGGTGCTAAGATTCACTATGGGGAGTATGGGCCTGCCCCTCTACCCTGCATGCACTTAAACTACTAAGCCTAAGCCTTTGGTAGGCTTCGAACTCATGGCTTGTACTTATTGCACATCCCGCCTTGTACCTCTTTACCAGTTGAACCAAAGCCTTGGGGACATGAGAATATGATGTCCTTGACAATGGTTAGTGGGGATTCATACGAATTAAGAATACAAATAGAATCAAATAATATGTTCACATGAATAGGTGAAGAAGAGAAGTTTTACAAGCTAAGAAAATCCAAGGAATAGCTATTGATCGTTATAAACACAGCTACGTCGTAACACAACGTAGAAAAACTGTCAAATAAACCCCTCAATGGAACCTTCCCTTCCTCTAAGGGGAGACAAAGGCAATTATATGCAGGATGAACCCTTATTTAGTGAGATTACATGTGCAAATGCCTGAAGCAAAATCTGTTATCATTGTGGAAGCTTGTAATTGTAGGCGGGATGTTCAATACTGATGCTTATAGTATTGTTTGGGGAGTCAATAAGCTAATTTACATAGATATATATATATTCTAGGAAATAGAATGGAAATGTAGATTTTTTTTAAATTGAGTTTTGCAAATAGGTCGATGGGGCAAATCAAAATCCCCACCTTGGAGTGGACTTGGTGTTTATTCTTTTGCCAAGGGCTGAGCAATCCACCATTTGTTCGATTGTGTTCTTTTGTTGTTGAATGTGTTTAGAATTAGCTCTTTGTTTTTACGATTCATGTCAAAGGGTGGAGCAATGAAGCTTGCCATAGTCTTGTTGAAGAGCTAGACCTCTGACTCTTCAAACCATCCTAATATCAGGAATAAAACTACAAATGCTTGTGTATATATTAATGTCCTTCTAGATGGCTGTGAGTGGGTATAGCTGAAGAAGTGGTAGACTTTCCAGTTTGGATGTAAGGGATTTCTATTTCGAGGTCCATAATTCATTGCTCTGAATTTTCCAGAACTGAATCTGTGATAGGAAGGAGTGGAGGTCGCGAATTAGAGTAGCAGACTAATAAGTTAGTAGGGTTAGGTTGATGTCTTGTCATGGGGTATAGCAGGGTAGGGGGATTTGTCACGTCTTTTATCCGGTGTTGTCATTATCTGTCTTATATATGTTAATTGTCTCGTATTTACATATTATCATGTGTTTTTCGTTATTAGTCGTTCTTTCTGTTTCCTTTTCTCTTCCTTTCTTGTGTTCCATATCTAGTTTATTCTGCTTATGGACTTTTGTGACGAGGGTCCTCAGGAGGTCTGCGTACATTCTACACTCCCAGACCCCGCTTGTGGGATTCCACTGGGTATTATGTTGTTGTATCTCATGTTCTGCTGAAGAAGTGGTTTTACTTTCAGGCTAGCTGATATTTGACTCAATATGAACACATAAATTGTAATTCTTGCCCACCTCCCCAGTGAGGGATCATGCAATCTCTTGGTTGGCAAACTTAAATGTATCCCTAATGGATAAAACTAGGAATGATGGTAGGCCATTGAATCGATCAAAGGGCATTTCGCTCTGATATTTAGGGAGGTCAATTTTGCCTAATTTCTTTCTCTTTTTTTCATTTTGAAACTAGGTATGCTAGAAGTTCATGTTATTGTTTGTCTCTGTGAAGGTTGTGGTAAATCATAAATGTTAATTTAAGTGACTTCTGTAGCTTATCGGAACTTCACTGGATTGTTATCTCATTCCTGCATTGGTTTTAAAGCTTCTATTTTGCTTTGCCGATGACAAGATGGTAGTGGTCTGGTCTATCATGAATCTGTCTTCTGCAGATAAATAGTTTGCTTATTACTGCATATTTTTGCATCTAGCTTCTTCTGTGGTTGTACCATGTACTTATCTAACATCTGCCTCTTCTCTCTCCAATATACGTGATACAGCTGAGGAGGTTGACCTCTCTCAGGATTTGCAGCATTGGGAAGCATTATCTGAATCTGAAAAGCACTTCATCAGTCATGTTTTGGCATTTTTTGCCGCATCAGATGGAATTGTTTTGGAAAATTTGGCTGCTAGGTTTCTGAATGATGTGCAAATTCAAGAGGTGAATTTGCTGACCTCTTTTGCATATCTCTAATGTTAAATAAAAAAGATCAGAGTAGTGCTCCTTCATGTTGAATAATTGTCTATTTCAAAAGGTTTCTTTTATTCAGTGTCCTTGTTTTTCTTGATGAGCTTTACAATTTAGCACTCACAAATGGTATTACATGAAGAATATATGGTATTAATAATCAGTTGTCTTTTGCACAAAGAGCTAATATTGTAGGAATAACACTTCAGAAATGTTTTGGTTGGTTCTCCACGGCTAACTCTTCCACTTCTAAATAACTGAAATGAAATAGGATTATTGAAGCACCATACAGAAAGATTACCTTCAGTACCTAAAATGATTATAGGGGATATCACATTCAGTAAATCCTGAAAACTTGGAGTTATTGGGAAAGAGGGTATTTGTATTAATTTGCATATTATTCTTGTCCCTTGATCAATACATATCTCTGGCTGATCGAAATAGTTGCCAGTAATATGTGACTGATTTTGATCCTCAAACAGCTATTGATGCATTTTCTCCAATATTTAACATTCCTTCTTTTATGGAATTTGTAAGAAACATTCTCATTCAAGTGCCTATGTTTCAAATGCTTAATCATCTGATAATAGGTAATGTTTGAAGGGTAGGAACTAAGGAGCAATATTTTAGGTGTTTTTCGTATACGGTTAATGTAAGATTGTTGTGATTTTACAGACAAATCATTCTTCTTTCCGCAGGCACGCGCATTTTATGGTTTTCAAATTGCAATGGAAAATATTCACTCGGGTAGAGGTTTTTAACCATTTGTGTGTAGTCAACATGTTTTTTCTCTTTTGTCTCGGTAACTTTTTTATTCTCTGAAATAAGGGGTTTGTGGTATGTACTCTTTTGATGTCTGATTAGAGCTTCTTTACTTATAGAGATGTACAGCTTGCTTCTGGAGACTTATATAAAGGACTCGAGGCAGAAAAATAAGCTTTTTAACGCAATTGACAGTATTCCTTGTGTCTCACAAAAGGCCAAATGGGCTTTGAATTGGATACAGAGGTAACCGTTCATCTTTTGCTATGCATGGTTGTAGCCTTGCTGCACTTAATGAATTAGCAATATGAGAAACAATTATTTGTTCTCAACTGGCTGGGACATAGTACCACATCAATAGGGGAAAAAAATATTTGGGGCATGGTACATTGTTTCTCTTTCATTCCCAAAGAATCTCATCTTTCATTTGCAGTATTTATATGAACTAATGACTGAAATATTCTTGTTAATAGTTTTACTGCTCCAGTAGCCGTATTTGCTGCTTTCTATTTTATTTTCCTTGCTTTTTTCTGGAGGCTGTTTGATAGATTTATATTATTTCGCCTTTCGGTTTCTGAAGCTATGTTTATACGAAAATGACACTGCTATATGCCATTTCAAACTTTAGAAATCTTGAATTCATGATGCTGACCAATATCGACCTTACCAACTGTATATCCTTTACTTTCTTCATGCAGTTCCAGTTCATTTGCTGAGAGGCTCGTAGCTTTTGCATGTGTTGAAGGAATTTTCTTTTCAGGAAGGTATGCTGCTAACTCATTATTTAGTCTGTACGATTCGACCTAGACTGATTATATCTGCTGCTTATTATTAGTATTGAAGATTAACATTACATGCTGTGACTTATTTTGTTCGCAGCTTTTGTGCTATCTTTTGGCTGAAAAAGAGGGGGTTGATGCCAGGATTGACTTTTTCAAATGAGCTCATTTCTAGGGATGAAGGTCTCCACTGTGACTTTGCTTGCCTTCTATACAGGTAGAATATGTCAAGACGCCATTATTTACTTATTTAGAAGTGTTTCAACTAATACACATTACCTGTCCCCCACAAATCCTCTTTTTCCCCCTCCTATCAGTAGTAGTGGGAGGGAATGGCTTGATGGACATAACATTATGTGATTTAACTAATTCTGTTGTCCAGTTATATGCGAAAGCAATTGAATAGACAAAAGGTTCATCAAATTGTGCATGAAGCTGTTGAAATTGAAACCGAATTTGTCTGTGATGCCCTTCCCTGTGCATTGATTGGCATGAATGCAGTACTAATGAGTCAATACATAAAGTTTGTTGCTGATCGCCTCCTGGTACTAAATTACTTTGCACTTTTTGTTTGAGGATGGATGTAATGAATCTCTTTCCTTGAACTAACAAGTTTGGTAACATTTACTCCAGGTTGCCTTAGGGTACGAGAAGAAGTATAATGTTGAAAACCCTTTCGATTGGATGGAATTTATTTCACTTCAGTAAGTGTCATTGCATAAAAAGTTGGTTCTGACTCTGTTTTGCAGCAATTATGCATCAACTTTAGAAGTATATCATCATCCATGTAGTGTCTGGAAAAATTTAGATAGGATCCGCGAAATGATTAAGCAAATTGATGTCTTAACTAAATATGATTATCTGGACGCCACTTTCTTTACTGGGACCTATGGACTAGTAATATTTTGATGACCAAGAAATCCAGCTGGGGCCAAACTTAGCGTCCCTCTACCTTTCTCCATTTAAATACCGCATGTCACAGGGCTCGAACCTGTGACCTAAGTCACAAGTCCTGCAAGATCTGATTTGAGAGCATGTTTAGAGTTTCTAATTAAGAGTTTGCCTGTGCAGGGGCAAAGCCAACTTCTTTGAGAGGAGAGTTGGTGACTATCAGAAGGCTTCTGTGATGTCAAGTTTGCAAGACAATGGCAAGAATTTTGAGTTCAAACTGGATGAAGACTTCTAAGAGTTTTTTCTCTTTTTCTGTGCCCTCTCTAGCATCACCTTGATGACATCTTTTTTTGGTTGTATTCTTCATAAAGGATCATATTGTTTATATTCAATACCATTTTTAGTCACTCTTAGAAGGGCAATTGATTGCCTTAATGTGAAGAAAAAGTATCAAGTGTATTTATCAAACATGATTCTTTTGGTAGTTATGAGTATTAGGTAGACTGTAAACTAGTTGGCCATACACTTGTTGCCTAGTTAAGGGGTAAAGACATTGAAAATCATCCTTTTAGGTGGATTGGCTCAATCATCATTTGCTTCTCACTTCATGCCCACTTTTAGTTAGTGCTTTTTATCCATATAATCATAAATATTCTTCGGACAACCTGTGGGTCAGGGAAAGTGAATTATATCTTTCCTGCATGGAGTTTTGTTTTTTCCCTCTTCATTTTAACCTTAAGGCTGTTTGGAAAGCCCCCATTTAACGGGGAATTGGTGTAATTGTATTTTTTGGCCTATTTGGTAGATCAAATAACTACTTGGCATGAGTAGAATTGGGTGTAACTGAAGTAGTGTAGTTACGCTCTTCAATTCCTATGGAGGGATTAGGAATCGGGTATTACACATCAAACTTTTTATCATTCCTTTTTAAATGTATTTTTATGCAGAATATAAAAAGTTAGTTCTTTCTTTTTTGTTTGAATATTGTCACTTCTAGCAACAGTGAGATCTCTTTTTTTGTTTTGATGCCTTGATAAATTATGTTATGTATTTAACCTTTGTGTTTTTTTATTAATTCCTGAGAATTAATTTTTTCTTTAATTTCTTACAATAGTAATAATAAATTAGTTTAGCCTACATATAAAAATTTAAAAAATAAGTAATAATATTATTTATTTAAAATTTAATATGTTAAATTTTTAATTGTATAATTATATTTGTCCAGTCAAACAAAATAATAGGAACTACACTTTGGCAAACAAATAGGACGGTGAAATTATCAAGAGTGTAATTACTGGGTATGTAATTACTATCCTAGTAATTATACCAATTTCAGTTACAAAGTGACTTTCCAAACAGATTCTTGGTGTGATTGTGCAAAGACTATTGACATATCAATACACGACAACAACAACATATCCAGTGAAATCCCACAAATGAGATAGTTTAATTTTTAATTTTATAACTTAAGCTAGTACAGTAAATGAATCAGTCTGCAGTTTATTTGGTACAACTTGGTTTTGTGTTCTATCTCACATCATTGTAACAATGTGTGAAGATTTTTGAAGCTACAAGGGGACCTTTGACAGGGGCAGCCATGATATAATAATCAATGAAGGGAGCTCAAATCTTGAAGATCAAGATTCAAATTTCAGTGGAGAAAATTAATTGAATGATTTTTTTTTGTAGGAATAATTATAGTAGATGGTCTTTCGATTAAAGTAATTATCAAAAAAAGTTATTCATTGTATAGTTATGTATATTTTATATTTAGTCAAGCTACATTCAGTTTTCAAGATGGTCATTCGTTGTATAGTCATGTATAGTTAGATCTGTTTGGAAAGTCACTTGGTAATTGGAAATGGTATAATTACTAAGATAGTAATCACCAACCTAGTCTACCTTAGTAACTACACAATTCAATAATTATTGTGTCGTGTTTGTTTGCCACAATGTAATTACAGTATGCTATTTGGATGCACAAGTATAATTAGAGGATTATATTTATTTTTTTTTAAAAAAACTTAATTATCTAAAATAAAAAATTTACATGAGATAAACAAGGATATATATATATATATAATTAAATATTTAAGAGATATATTGTGTTTATCGAAAATATATTAATTAGTAAACACATGTTGTTAACTAATATTGTTTGAACGTTTTGCGCTTCATTAAAAGAGTCATCTTTAAATAAAATCATCTTTTTACTATTTTTTAATTATTATATTATTATTCTGATAGTATTAAATAATAAATATAATAACCATAATAGAAATTAAATAGAGAAGATTTTCTTATTCTGATTAAATTTTTACCCAAAGAATTCTTTTTCAGCTAAAGTTGACTTGATTCAATAAAAACAAAATTGTCTTTCACTATTTTTTTTTTTCAAATTATTTTATTTAAAACTTTAAGATCAATTAAATCTTAATTATTCAAAGTTACTTATTTGAATTGTTTCTGAAATTTAATCCTAAAATCTAGGATATTATGAACAATTAAATATTTTTCTTGTACATATCTTTTTCTTATAAGTACCAAAATAACTAGCTTAATTAAAATACTTAAGTTTTCTTGATATTCATTTTGTGTGGTTTCCTTAATCAAACTAGAAGTTACCAAGGAAGCATGCATTTTAAATTTTCCAATCTTCTCAGCTGTATAGGCCTATCTCTTTGTTGCATGGTAGAATTGACGGATTCTAATTTTAGTGTTGGTGAAATCTAATCGATTATAAGTATTTTTTTTATTTTTGTTTTTGTAGCATCTGAATTTTGGATCTCATACAAGTATGGCTTTTCAGTAAATTTTTATTAGGTTAGTCTTTAATTTGATTATTACGTTTCGCTGGAGACAAGAACAAGTGTATCTCGTTTCGAAAGCATGTCTTACTCTTATAGGGGGCGTAGAGTTTCTAAGTGAAGGCAAGACCTGCTTGCTAACCAAACTGCGTAACCAAAGCGACTCCTTGTTGGTGGTTGATAAGTGTTGATCCGATTCATCTATATCAGTTCGAACTTGACGAGTCGTTCATTCGTGTGGAGAATCTCTCTCGTTACTCAGGATTTCTCTCAGTTGATCCGATGCGTCATAGATAGAATGGAGTGGACTATACGCCGACCCACGTTAAAAGCTTTCTTCTCTTATGAGATTTCGATTGAATAGCAAACAATGGTTATTTCAAACACCGTCTACTGTCCCACCAACTGATCAGTGGGTTCATGCCGCACAGAAACCGAGACCTGAGAAGGAGGCTGTAGGAGAGAGTCCAACATAATAGAAATCATCTAACCCGAGTTACATTTTATGTCACATAGTTATATTTTTTAGAGTCAAATAATTTTTCATTGAATTTTTTATATGTCGTTTCAATAATTAAATGTAGTTTTCAAGTATCAATATTGTGTTTCAAAAAATCTAAAGCTTTTATGTCCGAATTCACGATCAAAATTAAGAAGTTCGAACCTCTAAATTTCAACTATGTCACATAAATTGAGATAGAAAAAAAATATGAATATTATTATTATTTATGAAAACCTAAAGTTTCTATGTTTGAATTCACGGTCACAATTTAAAATTTTGAATCTATAAATTTCAGTTATCTTAAATAAATTGAGACAAAGAGATATCATCATCATTATCATCATATAGAACTCCTATGTGGTCTAGTTAGAAATCATGAAACTAGTGCTTCAAAATTTATTAAAAAGGTAAAAATCCATTCTCAGACAAATGTTGTTTAGGATAATGGTAATATCTTTGATGGAGATATTTCTACTGCTTCTAAAAATGTTCGATCCAAATCAGTTTTAATAATTTCCTACCAGATCGATTTTAGCCGGTTTTGAAGTATGACTACCTCTTCAAGTATACTACCTTAGTACTCGTATCTCTCAAATCCATGTTTTAAGTGTTCAGTATTCATATTTATATTGAATACTTCACTTCTATGACATAATATTCATGAAAGTTCCTAAGCTCTGATACCATTATTCTTAAGATCTGTTGCGGATAAGACATAAAAGGTCGAAGTGGCCCACTGAACAGTAGATACATTGCTTACACAGTAGAATCTGTTAGAACTCGCATTTTGGTGTTTTGGTACATAACCAACTTTGAGTCTAATTGTGCCATTTTCAGGAGGTGTGTAACTTGAGTGTGCTTTTGAAGACTTTGAAGTTTTAGTTGGAACCTTTGGATAGGTATGTGGTTATGAGCTTATGGACTTTTTCATGTACAAGTGTACACTTACAAGACCAATGTAGTGATTGGTCCTAATTTTGATAACAAGATATTATTTTCATTTAATGAGAGGGACATGTGTTATCTCTACATACATTATTTGAGTTGCTACAAAAAGGGACTAAGTGTTATTTTCATTATATATACTCACTTATGGTTATATATACAAGGAACAAGGCACATTTCCACTTAGTGAAAAAATATCACCTGAGAGCTATAGTAACAATAGCTCTAGGGTTGTGAACAGTGATTTCAAAAAAATTTGTGTTTTTGCTTCTTTCTTCGATTCTAAGGCTTAAAGCTTGGTATACGGGATCCCCCAAGAATCGTAGAAGGTTTGGTTTA
>DF360425.1:54820-67391 GCA_000787875.1 Solanum virginianum | reverse complement strand
ACAATGTATTCAATTTTTTAGTGACTTGTGGGATCCTAAGAAAAAGTGATTTGGCACTTATCCAGAAAAACAAAAGATAGTGGCCTATTGGTCCTAGCCAAATTGACATTTAAGTATAGTATATAGTTAAACTATGATAGCTATGATACTAACTTTTATTGGTTAAAAAATAGCCTTCCATAAAAATCCCCCTTGTCTTTTCTTGTTCTTGCTTGAGGCAATTAATTATGTACTACCAAACAGGACATCTGTAAAATATTTTAAGATGGTCTGTTGACAATGTTAATAAAGACTATATAATGTTATCGCGAGATTTTTATGCATTGAGCTCTCTTTTTGTTCCTTTTGTTCTATCGTTGTTTAATAACTAATCGAAATTGTGTTAATTGTTTGGCAATTTTACTTGTATGAATAGCAACTTAGATGGTTTCAGTTGTTGGCTAAGATGGTGGATGATTAACAACATATACCCAGCAGAATTCTACAAGTGACATATGGGGAGAATAAAATATACGTAAACATTACCAGTATCACATAGAGATAGAGAAGTTGTTTATAAAAAACTCTGATCGTGGATGTTTAAATGTGATTAAATGAAATCTGTAAGATCTCAAACTCTAACCATTAAAGACAACTCATTTGAGGGACAAAAATTCCAAAACCACCCTGAAATCACTTGAGTATGACTTTCTGCACTGAATTCTCGGACTTAAATCTCTTTTTTTTTAGAATGAGATACGGAAGAATATGAGAACGAAAAAAAATGATATTTTAAAAGAAAAAGGAGCAATAATAGCTAGTAGTATAATATTTGTCATACGTATCAGTATAAAATTATAAGGGTCGGCCATTGGTTATCAATAATATGTGAATTGTTGGAACTACTACAAGTATTTAATTTTGATGTCCTAAATTTTATACATTTAGGCCGACAATTTGGTTTTCCATTTGTTTAATTATTAATTTATTTGACTAATAACAATTTTGAAATTAGTAACGTGTCCTAAAGTCAAAATTATTGTCATTCTTTGATTTCTTTTCTCTTTTCAAATGTATTATTCTTAATATATGATTCACAATTATTGGCAAATAAATATAAAAAAAAGTGTAATTATTTCAAGTTATACCTTCCGCATACGCTGGAGATGTCTTTAGGACACACGATTAAGGTGGAATAACAACAATTAATGAAGGTTTCAATAATTATTTTTATCATATATATGTACAAGTTAAAACCCTAGTCGCGTCATTAATAATAGTAAAACAAAGAACACATCTCTTAATGGTATGTTATCGTTTGACCACCCCCAAAGGTTGTGATGCAGTGAATGGGGTTGCTCCTCCCTTAATTAGAGGTTTTGAGTTTGAACCCTGGGAATGAAAAAATATTTGATAGGGAGTGCTTCCCCCTAAATGGACTCTACACGGCACGAATTATGATATAGTCGAGCTCCAATGTGGACACTGAACACATCGAATCCATCGTAGTAACTTGCCCAAGACCAGACCTAATCGATCTGACACCAATCAGCCTCAAGCCCAGTGATATAGTAATTAAATGTATCACAGTATTTCAGTGTATCATAGTTGTTCTGAGTCATAAGATACAAGTGTGATACACTAAAAGTACAGTGACATACAAGTGTGTGTTGTATGTATCTTCAGTGTTGAACATTTGTTTGTTGTATGTATGTATAGATATGGGCCGTCTTCCTTCTTCATCTTCTTTATATGTATTTTCATTCTAATATTAGAAGTTACAATTTATTGAGCGAGCGCATGCAATCTATTATTGTCATATGTGTTCATACAACGAAATCAAGCGAACGCATATAACCTATGCAAGTTGAAAATGGTTGAACAATAACTATAAATGAATACAAGAGAAACTAGAGTAAATGAATACAAGTGATACAAACTTATTCAATAGAGAATGAATGCAAGCGAAGTTAGAGCAAATGGATACAAGTGATACAAGTTGATAACAATTAATACAGTAAAGCAAATAATATAAGTGAAATTAAAGCAAATGAATAGAATATGATCCTCTTTTCTTGTTGGTTTGCAGAATACATTTGATAGATATTATATTCGTTGTGTGAATGAATATAATTGATACAGGTGATATTCATTTCACAAACCAATACATTTGGCTTTTAAAAATAAAATGGAGAAAGTAAATTGTTCGATAAAAAAAATTAAAAAAGGAAGAATTTTCATAAATAATCTAGTGTTGAAATTTACTATGTTAAAATAGTTATATTTTACATAATTACACAGCGTAGCCTCAACTATGTGACCTAGAGAGGGGGAGAGAGACAAGCGAGATCGAGAGAGGAAGGAGAGAGGCAAATTATATATGTATATTCGTCAAATTGTATGTGTATATATGTCAAATAATTGTATATGTATAACTGATATACTTATATATTTGTATATCTAGCAAACGAGATTGAGAGAGGCGAGCGAGAGAAGGCAGAGAGTGGAGAGAGACAAATTGTTTATGGATATCTGCCAAATTGACTATGCATATCTATCAAAATAATTGTATATATACAGCTGGTATACATATGTAATTGTATATCTGACAAGAAATTACAGAGAAACGAAAGAAAGGAAGAAAGGAGAGAGAAAATAACAACAAAACTCTAACTATAAATTGTAATTTTTTTCAATTGTATAATGTAAATACATATCATATATTTACTCAACTACGTTATTTTTCCGTTAAAAGTTCAAAAAATACCTATGAGTGGGTATCGATTTTAAATTCAAAGTCAGCTTACAATTATTGACATTAAAGTTGCGGTCCTGCACGGCTACAATTTACTCCACTACCTACCCCTGTCCATAGTAAGTGATATTTTGTTGGGGGTTGCAACTGAACTCAATGAATTAAAATAATAAATATGTTAAGAGTCAATTTAATTTAAATTTATTTGGATGAAAATAGGTTATATAACGGATCAAGATTTAATTCAATCAAATTTTTATTTTCTTTTACAATATTTTAATATCTACTAGAATTAATCTTTTTATACCAATAATATATATATAATTTTAAAAATATAAAATATTTTAACTAGATTACTCTTGAGTCAATTTGGATTACATATCAATCTAATTTTTAATGAGTTGAAACGTGTTAAGCTAATAAATGGACGAGTCAATAACTCGTCCAAATTTAAACGAGTTGATTTTGAGTTTGCCACTACTAATGTTTTGGTTTCCGGCACAACTCGTAAAAAATTTACTTCCTTCTTTATTTTTATTTATTCATAATAAATTTATATTATTATGATCTTAAATATGTCACGTGAAAATTTAAAATTAACGAATTGTCGAAAAAGAAAAGAAACATTTTTTTTGAAAAAAAAAACTAAAATGAAAAATAAGACAATTAAATTAACTCAATGCAATTTTTTTAACTATTTCTTTTATTTTATTTTTTTTGTGGCTTAATTTAACTGGACATGAAACTTAAAGAATATAAAGAAAATGTTCAAATTCAGTTGTTTTAGACTAAATGCATGTACAACATATAAAAAAGACATTTTTTTCATTGTATGATTTTAAACTTTGTTAACTGTCTTATAAATAAAAAAAATATTAATATTAAAAAAGTATTAAATATAAAAATATGCTATTTTAAAATAAAAGGTAAGAAAATAAATAAAAACTTTATGTATACTATAAATATTTGGACAGAGACAAATGAGTTTTCGTTGACCTTGCTTTTTCTTCAAATATTTATAAGTGTGAACTATTTTTCAACTAATAGTACATTTTATATATATTTTAAATATGTAAATATTATATAAAATATAAAAAAAATTATGTTCAGATTCATATCAAAAAATCAATTAATTTGACTCTCATACTTTGAATTTTGACACATAAAAAAGAAAAAAAAGGTATGCATATAATTTTGATGTCTAGTCTTGTGATATAATAGATCAGTAGGAGTAGTTAATTTTATCCTATGTTGTCATTAATCATCTTATATTTGGCATATAATTTTGATGTCTAGTCTTATGATATAATAGATTAGTAGAAGTAGTCAATTTTATCCTATGTTGTCATTATTCATCTTATATTTGTTACTTTTTTGTTAAGTTTTACTGTTACTTTTTCGTATTTTAATACTATCATTTATTTTTACTAGTCGTTCTTTCTTTCTTTGTTCTTTTTCTTTTTCCATATCTAATATTTTCTGCTTATGGGACTTGATTCTTAAGTCGAGCGTTTCTGAAAATAGCCCCTCTATCTCTATGAGGTAATGGTGAGGTCTACATACATTTTATCCTTCTGAGTGTGTTGTTATTTGTTTGCATTATTAAAAAAATGGAACGTAGAGAGTAATAAAACTTATTTAAAATGACTTATTATTTTTGACTTATTTTATTATTTTAATTTAAAATAAATATTTAAATATATATTCTATGTTTGCTTAAATATTACAATAGTATTTAAAAACTATTAAATTTTTAGTTTTTGACTATTATTCATTTATGAGACTTTTGCCTCATATATAACGGCAAGACCTTAATATATAGATTATCATAGACTTTTCAAACCTTAAGACTTTTCTTTTGAAAAAAGACAACGTTGTCTTTTTTAACTTTTTTGAACCTGGACCATATTATGTCACTATTCCAACAACATCACTACCCTACATTATTTGGAACTTAATTAAAAATCTCCAACCAAATCGTTGACTGAGTTTTACGACATCGTCCATATAGGGGCGGTACTACTTCGCTATCGATCGAGTATTTAGCCTTCCAAGGTGGTCCTTGCTGATTCACACGAGATTCTACGTGTCCTATGCTTTCTGCTACTAGACTTTCGCCATCTAAGGTGCAACATTCATACTGCTTCGCCTAGCAGCACGACGCTTGTATTGCTCTCTCACAACTTTATTTTCACGATTTAGGCTGCTCCCATTTAGCTCGCCGCTACTACGGGAATCGTTTTTGCTTTCTTTTTCTCTGGCTACTAAGATGTTAAAAAAAAATTAAAAAATTAAAAAATTAAATAGAATCAAATTAATTCACTTCTTCAATTTTGATTTTTTAGTTTGATGTTGAATTGATTTCAAAAGTTTGATTCTTTGATTCAATGTAGGAGTCTCGAAACTTCAAACTTTTATTAAATATTTTTATATATATATTAGACCCAAAAATAAAATTATATATATTAATCATTAGTAATTAAATCATTCATGAAACAAGTCAATTAGCAAGCAAAATATTATTTTTCAAGAGAAAGTCAAATATATTTTTATCGATTTATGTCATGTAAAGAAATTCGTCTTCGTGCTTGTTTTCCTCAAGCAATAGTTGAGGTGCAAGTTCTTAACAAAGATAAATATAATTTTTTTTAAGCAGAGTAAATGTTCTATGAGGTTACATCACCACTTAGCATGATTTTAAATTTTTAAGTATTTTATATTGTCCTCGATTTTTTATTAGTTCAACCAAAAAACCAATTTAAAAACACCAAAGAACTTGAAAGAAGCCGAACCAAATTGAATTAGTTCGGTTCAGTATACAGGGCACACTTTTTCAAAGTCAAAAATCAAAGAATCGAACCAAAATTTGCTAAAATCAAACTAAAGAACCGAATGTCCACCCCCTAATTATAATTTATTTGTCTTATTTTAATTTAATACGAAATTTAAAAAAAAATACTTTCTCCGTATGTTTTACTTGTCACTATTTTACATATCAAAGCCAAACTATATTAACTTTAACCAATATTTTAAGATGTATTTTTTTCATCATATTAATATGAGAAGGGTTGTAACTTATAAAAATTTTCGTATAGTTTTCAACGATCTAAAAATTAGATTAAACTAAATTAGTTACTTCAATTTAGTTTTGAAATTTAGTCAAGTTGATATCGAAAAATGAAACAGTAACAATTAAAAATGATCAGAGAAAGTAAAAATTTTATAATATTAAATATAAAATAAATAGAATGTATCAAAATATCTTGTGATATCGAATATATCGTATAAAAAAAATTGAAATTAAAGTTTACTTTACCCTAAATGGAAGACTGTTAATTAATTTGTGGAGTAAGTTTCTTTCTTTTCCCCCCCTCATACTATATTAGGTGAAGCTTTGATGGAAGACTAATTAATAAATACTTTTTTTCCCCTTTTTGTTCACACAATAATAATAAATCTTCAAATATCATCATAATTTAATACTCAAAATAATCATCAGTCTCTCATTGTGCCTTTTTCACTCCACTTTCTTTGAACCATTTTTTTTTCTTCCACCAAATTTTCTTGACAACCAAACAGATCCTAACAAGTTTGAGGTTGTTCCTTTGAGGAATCTAATTTGCTTTTTTCTTTTCCTTCTGTCATGATTAAGGAAAAAAAAAAGAATTTTCCAGAATTGTTGGATTCATTGAACCTGGACAACATTTGGTTCTTTCATCTTGTTCCTCTTGTAAGGTTTGTTTGTTTGTTTTCAATTTTTTTTTCTTTTACAGAATTTTTTATTTTTTGTTTTTTTAATTTGGACCATAGAGTGTGCATTATTATATCTTGCTTTATCTTATGTTTACCTTTCCAAAATACTGTATGTCTCAACATTTTTGTCTACATTTTTAAAGTCACAGATTCAAGATTTTAAGTTAATGAAAAGTAATCGAGAACTTATTTATGTGCTTGCTTTCATTTACCCCTAGAGGTTTGGTTTAGTGTTAAGAGTGAACCATGTGATATGTTGATTAGACGCACGTCACTAATTTAAATGATGTTATACATAAAATATCGAAATTAGTAAATTACTTATACATAAGAGGCAGTTTAAGCTACTTAAATAGGCAGCAGATCGACATGACTGTTGAAGCACCTTGAGAGTACATTCATAATTTTTTTTTATAGTTTTCCTGTTGTAATTTGTTTATCTTATTTTTAATGTTAAAATGTGTTATTGATCATATATCCGTAATATTTTATGATTCTTTCATTATAATTTATTTGTTTTATTATTAGTATTAAGAAATACTATTAATCATGATAATTTAGTAAATAAACATTAGAAAGGTGAGTTCACATAATTGAAGGAGTTTACATCCATGAGCCATTGACCCTCCAAGATTTCTCGGCTAGATAAAAGTGTTTGTTTATGATAATGTATGTAATTTTAATATTTTTGCTATCCTAATTTATGTTATTTACTTTTTTTTATTAGTTTGTCTTAAAAAAAATTTTAGTTTTCCTAAAAACAAATAATTTCTTTTTATGTTAAAGAACTAATAAGTAGTTATCTTTATTAATCTTCCTATTATAGTAACACAAATATCTTATTTTTTAAATAAAAATTTGTGCCTATTAAATTGTATCACATGAATTGAGATAGAAAGAAATATCATGGCTTTTTTGACTCCTCCAAATTCCTAATGAATTATCTTGCCTTGTGATACATAGGATTAATAGGATTAGTCATGTCTTTATGTATTGTGTTGTTATTGTCCGTCATTTATTTTGCTACTTTTATTGTATTTATAAGTTATCAATTAGTTTCCACTCTAGTCGATTTTTTTTATCATATCTAGTATTTTCTGCTTTTGGGCTGATACATTTGAGTCAAGGGTCTTCCAAAAACAACCTCTATATCTCTATGAGGTAGTGGTAAAGTCTGCGTACATTTACCCTCTCCAAACTCCACTTGTGATATTTATAAAATAATATAAAGAATAAAGTAGGGGAGAGAGAGAAAATTTCTTATTACTCTTGAATAATATTGAGATGTCTATTGCAATGAAGGAAACCCATATATTTATAGGGAAAAAACTGACTTGGTATTTAAGTATTAAACTGAATTGGTCTTCAAGTAGGATTTCTACCTCCTAAAGAAATCTACATAAATAGACGTCCACTATAAATAGAATATGTTTATAACATTAAACAAATAATAATAATAATAATAATAAAAAGCTTATGAGCATAACAACACGTTTACCCTTTTGAAGTTCTTTAATTAAAACAATTATTTATATGGGACCTAATGCTAATTAAGTAGGTGGAAAGTTTTCTTTTCTTTATTTTATAGGTACTATTTTGGTCCACTATCAATGGTTTCTAAATAAGGCGTGTGGAAATTGGCTTTAGTCTAGCCAATGCATATTTGTTCTGCAAAAATTGGAACAAGAAACCTTTTATTTTATTTTTTATATTAAGTAATTCCAAATATCTTGATGTGGACTTCAATTTTCTTAGTTATTGACCTTTTTTGTTTAAATAATAAATTGCATTTCATCCAAGCACATTTACTGTAAATCATATAAAAAACTTTCTTAGAAATCATTATTAATTCTATAATGGCGTATTCAAAATTTAGACGTTGTTCTGAAATGTCTATGTTACTCCTAGATTACTTTCAAACAAGATATTTTACACGATCTTTTGTACATGTCTACGTTAGAATAAATTCCTCAAACAGAACAAAACCTCTTGTCACTTGTCATATGTTGAACAAAGTATCATGTTCTGTTCTATGAAGTTGAAGTTATTCTAGATTTCCTCCTGGTGAAAAATATTTGTACTATATGACTTTGGTTGTCAATTGTTCAATCTTGTCACACCAGATTTATTCACTAACATTTCATGCTCACTTTGTTTAAATCAATGGTTATCGACGATCCATTTGTCCTTTAGACAGAATATAAAATTGTGCTGTAGCTTCTAATACTATTGTAATTTCCTAGTTATCTATATAAAGGACAAGTTAGAAATTTCAAATGTGGTGCAAAGTTCAAAAAGTTTTGGAACTTTATTAGCTCTAAAGTCTCCCTGTGTTCATCAAATTTGAAAGGGTTGGTATAACTTCTTATTTTATAACATGGTTTTACATCTAATAGAAGTTGATCCAACATCTTGACCGAGGACCTGACCTTAGATAGTAGCGTTTAGAGGTCGTAGATTAGGGTAGAATGTTAGTAGGTAGTCGAGCGTTGTCTTGTTTTTTGAATAGGGTAAGGCTTCGTGATAGTCTAGAACACTGTGTTTGTCATAGTGTTAGCCTTATTCGTGTAGTTTCTGGCTTTTGGTATTTGTTATCATATGTCGTTTACTATGTTTAGGTGATTGCACTATGTTGTTGATGTGATTGTTCCTTTGCACTGTTTTCGTATTAGTTGTCATGTTTTCTTCACGGCCGTTTTCCCTTTCCATTACTACTTTGATCCGCTTCACTTGAGTTGAGGGTCTTTTGGAAACAACTTCTCTACCTTCACGAGGTAGAGGTAAGGTCTACATACAACTTTGTAGGATTTCACTCGGTATGTTGTTATTGTTGTTGTTGTTGTCGATTTGGATGCAATAACTAGCTTGAATGAAAATTTAATAGTTCATATGGTGATATAACTCAATTGTATTTCCTCTACATTACAGGTGAATTAGCTAGTCTTTTCAAGCATGAGTAATTCTAATGGTGATGCCGAAGAAAGAAAAGAGATGGACATAAAGAGTTTTTCGTCGTCACAACACAGCCAAACACCCTACATTCACAAGGTTGGAGTCCCTCCAAAACAGGACATATTCAAAGAGTTTAAAACTACTGTGAAGGAGACGTTCTTCGCAGATGATCCACTACGCAGTTTCAAGGATCAACCGAGGTCTAGGAAGTTTGTACTCGGTTTACAGGCCATATTTCCGATACTAGATTGGGGTAGAAGCTATAACTTTCGAAAATTCAGAGGTGATCTTATCTCTGGTCTCACCATTGCAAGTCTTTGTATTCCTCAGGTAAAGAGTATGCCTGGACTATGTTGCTCGGATTCTCCAAAAATGCATAACTTCTAGAGGATCCGACACATGCCTCATGACATTTTTGAAGGGTTTGAGCAACAGTGCCGGAGGATTTATATTAATGAATTCGAGATTGTTAAGATCCTTACAGAATTCTTACCAAAAACTTTGTACTTGTATGACAGGACATTGGCTACTCAAAACTTGCAAATTTAGATCCTCAGTATGGATTATGTATGTGTTCCTTATTAACTTTATTTTTGTTAATAATCGCGAAATGTCCTTTTTCATTCTTCTCTTTGTTTAAAATTCCAGACTCCAGCTTTGTTCCACCTCTAGTTTACGCCTTCATGGGCAGTTCAAGAGATATAGCCATAGGGCCTGTGGCTGTTGTATCACTCTTGATTGGGACTCTGCTCCGGAATGAAATTGATCCGATTAAACATCCTGCCGAGTATCTGAGGTCTTGATTGGGACTCTGCTCCGGAATGAAATTGATCCGAGTAAACATCCTGCCGAGTATCTGAGGCTTACTTTCACAGCAACCTTTTTCGCTGGCATTACTCAGGCTACTCTTGGTATCCTAAGGTGATTAAAACATTTGAATATCGAGTTGGCTGTACAGTTAGACCCCTCTATTACAGTCATCCTCTATAACTGTCATTTCGCTATAGCAGCCAAAACATATCCAGACAAATGACGTTGTTATAGAGAGGCTTGACTTGTATTTGTTCTTTATTTCCTTCTCTTTCTGACTTGACCTCTCATTCTTGCCAGATTGGGCTTCTTGATAGACTTTCTATCTCATGCTGCTGTCGTTGGATTCATGGGTGGTGCTGCCATCACAATTGCTCTTCAGCAGCTTAAAGGATTTCTAGGAATTAAGAAGTTTACTAAGAAAACAGATGTCATTTCTGTGATGAAGTCAGTCTTTCAGTCGATCGAACATGGAGTAAGTTTTCTTGCCACTTGATAGCATCCAACCTAAGATGCCTTTTATGGATAACTTGAAATTTATTCCTTGTTGTCCTATTTTTGTAGTGGAACTGGCAGACAATTCTCATCGGAGCAACCTTTTTAACTTTCCTTTTGTTCGCGAAGTACATTGTAAGAGTCCTGAGCTCTATCGACTAAATTTTGAAAGCATTTGGTAATGTATAATCGATTCTAAGATATTCTGACAACCAGGGAAAGAAGAACAAAAGGCTGTTTTGGGTACCTGCAATTGCTCCTTTGATTTCTGTTGTTCTTTCGACTTTCTTTGTCTACATTACTCATGCTGATAAGAAGGGAGTTTCCATAGTAAGTTCTTATTTTAGATTCTTCCTACGTTCATCATTGGAGTGGTCTCTTTTTAATCGACTTGTATAATGCTCTTACCAGGTAGGACACATAGAGAAGGGAATCAATCCTCCATCTGTCGATAAAATATATTTCAGCGGTGACTATCTCATAAAAGGGATTAGGACTGGTATTGTAGCTGGCATGATTGCATTGACGGTAAGCAAAATATTGTATGAAATGTCGAAGAAGGAACCTTTACACATTTCTCGACTAAATGTACAATATTTTACCTTTTCATTCATAGGAAGCTGTTGCAATCGGAAGAACTTTTGCTTCAATGAAGGACTACCAGTTGGACGGAAACAAAGAGATGGTGGCACTTGGAGCTATGAATATCGTTGGCTCGATGACATCCTGCTATGTAGCAACAGGTAAGACAAATGAACAAAGCAAACGTAGTATGAGTAAAGATGATACAAGTATTATTCAGTTATTTTAAAACGGTTTGTCTAACTAGTTGATCGATTCACCTCTTGTAGGTTCCTTTTCTCGATCAGCAGTAAATTACATGGCTGGCTGCCAAACTGCATTTTCCAACATAGTCATGTCTGTTGTCGTGTTCCTAACCCTGGAGTTCATAACACCTCTTTTCAAGTATACTCCGAATGCAATCCTTGCTGCCATCATCATCTCAGCTGTACTCGGCTTAATTGACTACGAAGCAGCAATTTTGATTTGGAAGATTGATAAATTTGACTTTGTTGCTTGCATAGGGGCATTTTTTGGCGTGGTTTTTGCCTCTGTTGAGATTGGTCTTTTGATCGCGGTAAGACCATACAGAAAAACATCAACTTAAATTTATCATTCAATAATTTCTGATAGTTTGTTTCACTTGCAAAAAGGTCACAATATCATTTGCTAAGATCCTACTCCAAGTCACAAGACCGCGGACAGCTACTCTTGGTAGGATACCGCGGACAAATGTATACAGAAACATTCAACAATACCCCGAGGCAACCAAAGTTCCTGGTGTTTTGATAGTTAGAGTTGATTCTGCTATTTACTTTTCTAACTCTAACTATATTAAGGAAAGGTAAGACATTTCTTCCTCAATCCCAACTTCTTTCTTATCTTTATGTACTACGAAAAAATGAACTTGATCTCACCGAGGACATGATCTTAGATAGAAAGGAATGAAGGTCGCGAATTAGAGTAGCAGACTAATAGGTCTGGCCTTAGGGTATATAGGGTAGTAAGATTAGTCGTGTTTTATATCCTATGTTGTCATTATCCATCATATATATGTTGATTTTATCATATTTACACACTATCATGTTTTTTTCGTTGTTAGTCGTTCTTTCTGTTTCCTCTCCTTTCCCTTCCCTTTTCTCTATATCTAGTCTATTTTGCTTATGTGTTTTTGAGCGAGGGTTCCTAAGAAACAACTTCTCTCCTTGTGAGATAGTGGTAAAGTCTGCGTACATTCTATCCTCCCCAGACCCTACTTGTGGGACT
>DF360425.1:25039-54633 GCA_000787875.1 Solanum virginianum | reverse complement strand
AAAGCTACATGCATCCAATTTTCCAGATCAAATTGGTGAGAACAGGATATTTCTCACAGTTGCTGATGCTGTTCTAACATGTACATCAAAATTGCCTGAAGAAGTTTAATATTGTAACAAAAACTATACAATGTATTCAATTTTTTAGTGACTTGTGGGATCCTAAGAAAAAGTGATTGGGCACTTATCCAGAAAAGCAAAAAGATAGTGGCCTATTGGTCCTAGCCAAATTGACATTTAAGTATAGTATATAGTTAAAATATGATAGCTATGATATTAACTTTTATTGGTTAAAAAATAGCCTTCCATAAAAATCCCCCTTGTCTTTTCTTGTTCTTGCTTGAGGCAATTAATTATGTACTACCAAACAGGACCTCTGTAAAATATTTTAAGATGGTCTGTTGACAATGTTAACAAAGACTATAATGTTATCACAAGATGTTTTATGCATTGAGCTGTCTTTTTGTTCCTTTTTTTCTATCGTTGTTTAATAACTAATCGAAATTGTGTTAATTGTTTGGCAATTTTACTTGTATGAATAGCAATTTAGATGGTTTCAGTCGTTGGCTAAGATCGTGGATGTTTAACAACATATACCCACCAGAATCCTACAAGTGGCGTATGGGGAGAATAAAATGTACGTGAACCTTACCACTGCCTCACAGAGATAGAGAGGTTGTTTACGGAAAACTGTGATCCTAAATGTGATTAAATGAAATCTGTAAGATCTCAAACTCTAACCATTAAAGACAACTCATTTGAGGGACAAAAATTTCAAAACCACCCTGAAATCACTTGGGTATGACGTTCTGCACTGAATTCTCGGACTTCGGCAATATATTCAGTGTAAGATCTGAAAAGAGTAGACCGTATGTTAACTTTTCCCCTACTTTGAGAGGCAGATAGGTTGTTTCCGTTAGAACCTCGGCTTAGCCTCATGCACCAAATTAGAGATAAAAATAAAGGAAGAGAAACTCAGTACTGAATAAGAAGCTAAATAAGAGCATAAATTACAGCTCATATTTTATTTGGATATTCAATAAATAAATTCCAATGCTAACCAATTGTTAGACAGACTATAAGATGACAATGCAATTATTATACATAAAAGAGTGATCAGGCCTGCAGGAGCTTCGATAAAGGAGCGTGCTGAACCGCGAACCTTTCTACTCAAACAAATGACTTACACCCTGCACACTCTCAAGATGCTGATATTTACACCCCGTGAGACAAATTTAAACCAGTGGTTCTGCCTAGCTTCAACAATGTATTATCGATAGTGAAGGGAGAACAATGATCATGACATAGATTGCGTGCTAACCGTGCTGCTTCTCCTAAGAGGTCAGTGCACTGGTTGGCAGGGAACTGCCTGATCAAATGGAAGACAATGATTGCTGACACGTTACAAGCAGCTTGATTAGTTAAGCACCTTTTTTAGGTCATTGATCAGTTGCTCTCGTGTTGCTGGCTCGACCTGCAATGGAAGCATAAAGCTTTTATCAAGGCACGTTAAACAGGTAAAGATGGAGGGGGGGGGGGGGTCAAATTTTTGAAAATGTTGATGCTGCAGAAGAGAATGTGATTGCTAACCTTCTGTAGGAGGGAAAGAAGACCTTGTGGTAGGGCACGTAAATCCAATGTCGAATCACCAATCTTTGATAGCTGAAGTAGTACCTTTTGCACCCGCAAATCTTGTAGTCGTTCCTCATAGTTCTTGGGGTCATTCTTCCATGAGAAAAACGCTTCATCATCAATCCAAGCATCTACTTTGCCTTGTTTTGAATCCAAATACCAGCTTTTCACCATATCCATAGCCGATTTGTAAGAAAGCTGGTCACCAGCAGCATTCCTCACAGTCTTGACCAACATCTCCTCCTCAACTCTTCGAAGCAGACGTCTGTGGAAGAATGAACGAGAAGTTTCCCAATTTACTATTTCACGGATCACCCCCTTGGCCGCCATTCTTGACGAAGTATCATGCAACTCTGCAAACTTCGTAGCTATCTGTGTGTATACCGGCAAAAGCTGCGTCTCACGGGTTTTAATCTGCTGCACCAAGTCCTCAACATTAGCGCATACCCCTGCAGTCTTGGCTTCCTGAAGCTTTGACTTGAGATTGATAAGCTGTTGGTCAATCCTACCCATGCACTCAAGCTGTTCTTTTGTTCTGAATCTAATTTCAATCATACCTTCTGGCTCAAGGACATTTCCCCTGGCTGTCCGTTCTGCATACATTTCAATCTGGTCCAAATTGATCTTACTGTCCACAACCACCCATGCCCCACCACGGAGTTCACCCATCATAGGGATGTAAACAAAAACAGGCTGCTTGTATGTTCTGAGGTTCTCGACAATGGTTGAACCTGCCTGAAGGATACCTTCAAAGAGATCCCTTTGTCCACCTGAAAATCCCCTCCAGTTGGCAAGAATGAAAAGAGGCAGCTCCTCTCTATTGAAGTCCATCAATGCTTGAGCTGTTTTAGTTGCAGAGTCGGGAAACCAAACTTGCCCTGCTTGAGGGACAATCCTTTCGTGAGAATCAAGTTGTCCAGGATCTGCAGGGATAACTTGCTTCATAGTTTGGGTCTCAACAGCAACTATTCCTACAGGGATTCCTCCAAGTTTTGCCCTGCCTGTCACAACAGTCCTCGCCCAACCTTCCAGTGTCTCAATGAAGCTATCCTTGTCAAAAATGCCTCCCAACCACTTTCCATTTGCATCTGTGAGGCCAGATATGGCTGCGCGTGGATCACATGAGGTTTCTGGGAAGTACTCAACAGGTCTCTCTGGAGGATCCAAGGGAGTTGAAATAGGAAGTGGACCACCACAATATGGCGGAACGAAGCTCAACCAATTTAAAATCTCTGATATCCCCTCGAGGTCATCAGAGACAGTTAGATGAACAACACCATTAGTTGCCATAATTTTAGGTCCACCAAGTTGCATGTGGGAGCTATAAACTTCACGACCCAAAAGTTTGTTAAGTGCAGAATAACCTGTAAGAATAATTGGCTGATCAAGCCTCTGAATACAACGCATACCAAGACGAGCAAGATAAGCACCTATGCCAACAGTTCTCCCGGTTACATATGTCAAGGTAAATGTTTCATGATATGCCCGAGAATAAGCACTTGCAATGGCTCCACTACCACTTAAGTTCTCAACACCTAGGCCATCCTCGTTCCCGATAATAGTATCTATCACCCATCGAATTTCACCATTTGACAGCCTCAACTCATGTGCCATGACAGAAGATTTAATACGCTCATGATCCTCAGGAGTCAAGTATACATACTGAAAACCACGTTCAGGGTTCGATTCATCAGACCATCCAACTTTGAAACAAGACTTTACCTCCTCAGCTGCACCAATACGAGCTCCTGAATTTGCTGCCAAATAAATAAGTGGAATTTTCTGTGCGCAAGCAACATCAGTCACTGCTTGGAAAAATGCATCTTCGCTAGGGCCAAAAGATCCATTTCTGAAGGTGACATCATTTGTCACAACAAGAATTTTCCTTCCCATAGGGAATTCAGGAGTAGACATTTCCATAATCCATGCCACCAAGCCAACCTCATTGAATCCAGGCTGGCGCTCCACAGAGACAAGAGGAGTACCCCAGCTTCCTTCTTTGTCAGCAAAACATAACTCTGTGACTTTCAGGAGGACCTTATCCTTAGGTTTTTCTATTCGAGGATTATGACTTGCCCAAGACTTCTCCAATGCTGCTTCAAATGCCTGCACAGGTTTTTCTTTTTTATGATGTCGTTATTGATTCAGATTGTAATAGCCAGCATAATCTCTACTTTTATTCAGATGCTTACCAGAGGAAAATCATAGCAGTAAGTCGTGCTGTTCTTGCGAGCCAAAAGCCGTTTCTGGTCAAGCACATCCAAAGGTGGATATGGTGCTGTAACTGGCATGCCATTCAAAGGACCATTTCCAATGGCTGAATGATACACTACTCTTTGTTTTCCTGTATCTTCAACTTCTCGATAAATCTGAGTTCAATTTCCAGTAGCAAGATATCAATGTTAATAGTCATCTATGAAAGAAAACAATACATGAAGTTGGAAAGAATTAAGTCATGACTGCGGAACAACATATGTTGGTCCAAAATTTTATGGTGCTAATACAGCTGTGCACCATTTCAATCATAAGTTTGATAACTTTAAACGCTTTACCAGAAAAGATAATAGAAGAGATAAAATTGATAAAAGAAAGTGACCATTTGTGGTCCAAGCCCAAACAATGGATGATGTGTGCTCTCCAATACAATACAAGCCAACTTTCAGATCACATAAATCATTAAAAAATTTCACGTACGTGTTAAATTCCACTTACATGCACAATGCAGGTGTGACCTGTCACATTTGCAACCAAAATCCTCCAAGCACCAGTTGCGTCTCCTGCAGATGATATCCATAGTTTCACTTCCCACTCACAAACACCTAACTTATGCATCCTCACACCAACAGATGCATTAATTTCATGAGCTAGGTCTTCTAAGATTTTCTGAACTTCCGCTTCTTTGTGCTCATTATCTAGCCCTGTCTTCCTGCAGAAAGTCATGAAGTAAGCAATCTGACAACTTTTGTCCTGACTAGCAAAGCATGAAGACAAACAAGATACTGACTTGTGGTATGGCAACAGATCAGATATCTCTTGCTCTCGTAAAATATACAAGTACATATGAGCATGGTCAGCTTTCAGAGTCGTATTATGGAGATTAAGCTCAAGCTCTTCCAGTGCAGATGTTAAGGACCTCATAATGCTTCTTGAAGTAAGAGACAAAGCCAAAGGGGAATGAGTTGTTCCCTGATTCAATCCTTGATACGCTAGTAAACTGTCATCTGATATTGATTGTCTTACAAGTGTTCTGAGAAACATCCTCTGGATTGGACACCGCTTGTCTACAACAGTATAAAGGTGCCACTGACGGTCCCGGGATGGAGTATACTTTATACTATCATAGACCTTAAGTTTTTCCTGTATTTCAGGGGAATATAAACCTAAGATCAGCTCATGGTCCAGGAAAAAAAATAACACCGATAGTAATATACTAATATAGGACACAGATAAGAGGAGGAGATGAAGTTAAGCAAAATACAAACCAATTCCAGGTAAATGGATAGAGGAGGCTCTAGATGACGCAGTAAAGGCTCCTCCTTGTAATACAACTTCTCTGCTGACCAGTGAAAGGAGTGTCTCATAGGCACCCTCCCTTCATCTCTCTGTATGATGCAACTGATAACCTCTACGCCTGCACTTTTAAGGCCAGAGCTCACATCTCTCTCTCTCAAAATTTTGGCTAACTTGTTGACTCTCTCTTGAGCCTGATCTTCATCTCCACTGCAAACAATGGTATTCCAATGATAAGCAAAGGAAAGACATGACATATAGGTCAGTTTCTCGCATCATTGGACCAGATACACATGCAAAAGATTCGGCCTTACTAGTAGATAAAGAAGGTCTATCCTATTACGAATTGTTGATGGGTATCTACTTGTATGCCTCATGCTTTATCCACGTACTCCCTCGTTTCAATTCACTTTCATTACTTTTCATTTTACTCCATTTCAAAAGAATGTCTCTTTCCTTTATCCACATAGGATTAAAGGAAATTTTGGTACATTTCACATATCTTTAATTTAAGACCACAAGATTCAAAAGTCTTATTTACATTCTTAAACTCTTTGTCAAGTCAAAACCTGAAAAACAAATTGGAATGGAGGGAGTATCTAATTTAGAAGTTACTTTAGCAGAAAGTGAGCTGTAAACATAACATCAACAGTGGTATACCTGTCCTGGAGCAAACTCATTTGGTTGTTGATGCCCACCAATGCAATATGCAGCATATTGCCATGACTGACTGGTGGAGTGGGTCCACTTGCCATCTCTGCACGCAAGTCATGTGCCGTCTCCCTCAATGCAGCAGTTAATACTGTTGGCAGGAGTTGGAGAGATTTGATAATAACCATGGCTCCCCATTTTTTCTCACTGTGTTTCTCAACTAACGGTTTTACCATCACATTGTCTCCAGACCCACTCTTTCTCTCCACGTGCTCTTCCAGAAATTGCCATGTAGCTATTAGTCCGGATCTGTGCCACTGCATCCTCACACTCCCTTGAACGAGGTAAGGCTAGAGTAGATATCAAAAGTCAGATAAAGAAACTATACATATTTCTTAACTGCAGATGCGCCAAAAGTTCAACCAAAACAAGTAATACAGAGTCTTTGAATACAATACCTGATAGAGTCTACGGACATAGGTCTCCACAACTCGCCTCTGAAGGGTGTGATCACTGTGATCAAAAAGGCCTACAAGTGCATCTTCGACTGCTAAAGGAGCACTCACTAGAGCTTCCATTCTTTCATTAATGGCACTTTTCCGCTTAGGAGTATCCATAGTGTCACCTTCTTCAGTGAACATCTCTAGCTCGGAAAGACTCCTGGCAATACTTGACCGTAATTCACTCAGTTTAGTTTGTTCTAGGAGTTGACTCGCCTTCAGTGCCAACTGTAAAAACCAAATCAAGACTTGTTAAGTGGTTTAGTGTTATCCATATATTTGATAATATATCATGAGAATCAAACAATCTTGTCAAAAAATCATAATACTAGATGATGTCGAGAACGGTATCTAATGGTTGAGAGAGAGTGCAGAAGGATGTGATGGATGGTTCGGACTACATGGTCCCCGGGGAGAGCAACTAAGCTAGTGCACGTGCTAAGAACCTTAAAGACTGAGTCCATCAAGTTTAAATTTTGGATCCGCCAATGTTAATTCTCACCATCCATCGTGCTCTACTTAAACAATGATAAATGGCTGGCATTACAAAAATTTCATAGCAACTGAAAAAAGCCCACTCGATATCAGGAACCAAGGAGAAAATTACAAGACGGTTACTTCTGGTGTTGATTATAGAGATCTTCTTAGTATCAAGATTGTAAGTCGAAGATATGAATACAAACAATATGGTTTCTCAAATTTCCACCAGCATAAGTATGAACTATCAATCTATTCATCGAAGAACATATGCAATACCAACCTCGGAATAATTTGTATGGTTTAGTTGTGAGAAACGGATAAGTTTTTCCCTGTATGCTGCAGGATTGGGATACACCAGTTGCTCCATCAGACTAAGTATAAGCTTATTTTTACGTTTAACACCCTGTAAAATAACACATCATTGATACTGGATATTTTCCAGCTTAAACAACATTAGAAGAAAGGAAAGTCAACACATGAACAATTAGCTCATACCTGATGAGAAAGCACTATGTCGACAACCTTCAGGAGATCTTTCTTATATTGAAGCCGGAGTCGTTCAATCACATCAGCCTGAAAAAGGAAGAACAGCAGAAATGGATCAAACATCAATTGAATTAATGTGGTGTTACAACTCCATCCCATTCTGCTATAGTAGATTACTGAATATCTCAACGAGTAACAAAAATGGAAGAGTAAAGTTACTGATATGACAGATTTAATACATCACCCAGAACCAGAAATCCAGATATCATATCAGTGTATGCATGTTACATACTGACAACATCACAAGACAGAATACATCCAATAGCAAGTAAAATTTGATAACTCAAATTATCTTGAGGCCTTCTATAGAGATGATTGACCAAAAAATAAAAATGAAAAAAAAAAAAAGCTTATGGTAAAACAAATAATATGCGAATACATATATGATCTACAATGCAAGTCTAAATCATTTTAGGAAAAAATCATGGTGTATGAATAATACGGCGCCGCTTTGTTAGAAACAATTCAGGGAATGTTTACCATGCTAATAATAAGAATATTTTGATAAAAGATATTGGAAAGGATTAAAAGTGAATAAATCAGAAGAATTACATTTTTTATTAATTTACATTTCTAGTATCTCACTATGAGTACTCTACATCCTCATATTATATAATTGTTAAAATACTCGTATACTTTTATTTAAGTGCAGATGCTGAAGTATTTTCCAAGCTATTAAGGTGCTTAAGCTTACTCTAGTCATGCAGAGGATGATAATCGTAAAATAATTGTTTGAAGACAACTAACCTGGAGATTGTCACTAAACAATTCTTCAACTGATAGATACTCTTCGAAAAGGGAATGGACGATACCACGTGCATGACTCTCTCTTCCACCCTCATAAGACTTGACGAGACTCATCAAAGGTTCAACTAGTCTTTCCTGAGCTCCTTTTTCTTTTTCTGAGCAGGTTCTTAGGTGAGTCTAAAGTAAATAAATCACTGTTAAAACATACAGTATTTGAAGTAATAAAAGGAAAAACAACAAAAATTAGTGTGAAAGAACACGAAGATGTAAAAGACTCACCTCAAGAACACCTTTAAGAATTCTGGCAGGGAAGTCAACAGTTTGCAAGCTGGAAATTCCCTCATATTCCTTAAATTTTGCTTCCAACTGCAACAAGAACACATAATGCAAAACATTCATTGATCCGGAGAACAACTACTTTCCAACAACAGAGGGAAAAAAATCATTATCCAATCATTTACGTCCAATCTGAGGTCCTTCGGAAGTCGTGTTGCCAGCACGGATATGCATTCTTGCCACTGTAAAAATGGAAGCTCAGGACTGTCCAAGCAACTTAGCAAGTTATGAACCACCTGTTATTGGAAGACTAGGTTGTGTTACATTACTATTCAGATGAAAAGATATTCCACAAGCAATTACGTTCTACCATCAACTTTAAATATTTATCTGAAGTTATTTACCTCATCAACATTATGGTCATATCCGGCTAGAATCATCCTTGCAGCATTCAGACTTGCAGCACATCTCTGATGGACTTTTCCAGATATAGCAGTTGGAGGTCCCAAAATAGGAAAGCTTCCAAGAAAAGGCTCAGCTTTTCTAACAGCAGAAGGGTCGTCTAAATCAAGTGATGCTATGAGCTCACCAGCCTACGCACAAACCTATGTTTAAGTTACTGCAGACAAGAGAAATATATACTTTCTTTGCAAACACGATACCTGCATTGCTTGACCTTCAGACATCTTAAAATGGATAACTCCTGAAGCAGGTGAAAGAAGAGGCATGCACATCTTCATCACCTCAACCTCTGCGTAAGGTGTGTCAGCATCAACATGACTACCATCAGGCATCAAATATCTCAGAAGTTTGCAGGGTGTCTCAGCAATTAACTTTGATGGATCATGATCATTCTGGAAGCAATGAATATTATATCATAAGAAGGTGCCAGTTCCTCAGTAAATAGAATATATTGGTCAGTGAGCAATTTTATTGGTACCTGTAGCAAGCAAGTTCTTCCATCAATTAGAAGGCGAGTTCCAGCTGCTTCCTCCTCTGCATATATAACATGACTATTCCCGTCGAGCTGCAGTGATTAAGGGAATTAAGATGTATATGCAAGTTTCCAATGTGAAAGGAATCAATCAGTCTTTCCCACACATCATTTTTACAAATTGTACACTACATAAAACATTATGGCTACTTAGGAAATAGTGCAGCATCTGATTAAAGGGTACATAGAGAAGTTGCAGAGTGATTGATTATTGCCTGCATCAGAAGTCCTCCATCACGCAGAGTATGTATTTCTGCTTCGATCTCTGATTCGTTCATCCTCAACCTATAGCTTCCTGGTCCTGCCCTAACCATATTAATCTAAGAGACAAAACCAACAAATTACTGAGTTGCAAACAGTCCACGATGAAAAATCAAGAAAGAAGATCAGGAAACAAATTTCTCAATCTTTCTTGCAGAGCTAGCCGGACAGAATTAGGTAACTTTTCACTTCTCTAGTAGTACCACCATAACATAGAGGCAACATGTAGAATGAAGTGAATACAGCATCCTACTTACTGTGTACTTGCTCCCTTCAATGTTTAGCGAGACTTGAGAGTTCACAAGGGATATATGCTGCACATAGACAGATGACAGGTTATTCCAATAAAGAGATGGAGAAAAATATAATGTTGGGACTAGGACAAACCGACAAACATTCTAAGACTAATTACCTTTGGTGGGATCTGTCCCTTTTCAAGATAACCAATATATTCAGAAACCAAGGCCGCACCACTTGCAGAAGCTTTCTGAGTTTGACAAGTGACAACACGGTATACTGGTATTAATTTTGCACGTAAATTCCCAAGATAAAACCTTTATGAACATAGCATCAGTCATGCTATGGGTAACTTACATAAAGAGCTCCTCCAACTACAGAAAGATACCAAGGAGGTCTTTCGGCTCTAACCCTCATAGCAATTCTACTGTCCAACCAGCCAGTGTGTATCTTATTTTCTCTATAGTCTGAAGCCTGCAGAAATGTCCAAGTTAATGCAGAGAAATAACACTAGAAGGAGTTGGTTAAGAATTGTTTCTTCATCTGAGACTCTTACATGCAATAGATCGATCGTGTAATCAACATTAGTACGAATCTCTCCTCGGATCTGGATTTCCTTCAGTCCAAGAACCATGTTTGCAATGGCCAGGGGTCTGGACTCTCCAAATGCAAAAACATGTCCTGCATTAAGATATAGATGTCCATAAATTCAATAGGTTGGACACAATTTCAGAATTTTCTTTGTCAGGCCTTTGTATTTTTGAAACACAAGGTATGATATCTGAATCTGACAGCATATGTGGAAACATTTTCCGTAAGAAATTATAAAAGAAAATATCCAGCCAATGTTTGATAACATTGTTAAAAATTCATAGGAAGAACCAGAATAAGCCTGTTTAAAAATTAAGCAAATCCATGAATAAGTAATCACCGTTGAAAGTCTCCTAAATGCACATTCACACATGCACAGAATAGACGAGATTAGCAGTAATTTGATGCAAACCTGCATGTGCTGACACAAATCCAAATACCTAAGTTTGGTGTTTCAAATTAGTTTGACGTTAGAAAGCAGTTTCCTTAGTAGCTATTCTTTAACTAGTGCTCAAACTAAAAATAAATTGATCTAGGCATGCTTTACTGACGAAAATGCATCACAGCTAACGATGTGAAAGAATATGCGAACCCTTTAGTTCTCATGTAATGTATACTTATAAGGTATGCTTTCATTCATGAATAGAATGACGCGAGTTGCCCAAAGAGAAAAAGGGATTAAAAAATGACTTTTCTTTTCAGCTATGAGGAGACAAAAGGTTATAATCTTTTACAAAGTTGAGTCATATCCTGGTGGACTCAAAACAAGAAGCAACTGCCTAATGGAGGCTGAATATTCTAGATTGATATTGAAAAAGAATTATTCCCTCTGTTTCAATTTATTTGTCTAATTTTGACTTGGCATGTAATTTAAGAAAGTAAAAAAGATTTTTGAATACTGTGGTCTTATACAGATATGTAGAATGTACAAAAACATACGTTAATCTTGTGGTCATAAACATGCCATGTGGAAAGTTGAGATTAAAGAGTTGCCAAAAAATGAAAGGAGGCGTTCTTTTTCAAAAGGACTAAAGAGCAAAGTCGGAAAAACTAATTGAAATGGAGAGAGTACTTAACTTTTCAGCTGAAAATTCAAGATAAGTCAAAGAGAGCAATTGAGATGGATGATTAAAGTTCAGCTTACCAAACTGAGAGTCTGAAAATTCATGAATGCCACCACCAGACTGCAAGGAAAGAGAATTATCACGCTTTACACCAATTCAAGCACCCGAACATTCTATTTCCATCTAATTTATATGTACCTTGACAGAGAAGTATGCCCACACATTCGGTTTGCTCTTAAAACTCAGCTCCTACATTATGAAATGTAAATTAACAACCCATTCAACCTAAAAGTTACATTACTCGGACTCTCCAAAAATGATGCAGGCACCCATCTTGGATCCTCAAAAATGCACTAATTTTGAGGATCCAGCAAGCACCCATCGATAATTTTGAAGAGTCTGAGCAATATAGTCTAAACGCACTGGATTAGAAAAGGAAAGTGATACTTTTCAGAAGATACTTTACCAGTACTTTACCACTGGTAGGCTTAAATCCATCATCAGGATCCTCACTTGTTACACGCACAGCCACACAATGACCTTTTGGCCTTGTTGATTCAGCCTTGTCAAAATCAAATGGTGTTGCAACAATAGATGTTTTCCTCCAAGCATCATATCCCGCACCATGTTCTATTCCATAGAACCGTCTTATCTCTAATAGAATCAAACAAGAATAATAAAAAAAGAGCGCAAGGTGAAACCCGAACATCTTAAGCCTAGAAGAGTGACATCTGGTACAAAACCTGGAATTTGCCACAAAGGAATCCCCATTCCAACAGCAACTTGAGCTGCTGGCAGGTTTACTTCTGCTATCCATTCAGTTACGGGGTGTTCAACCTAATAGAATGAGAAAGATGTAACTTAAATAAAAAAGTTCCGGATCACAATGGAGGTGATCAAGATCAGAAAAATGAATAACCAACATTAAATTAATTCTTTACTATTAATGCTTTGGCTTTAAACACACATGAAACAATTATAACTTAAAAAAAAAAACAATTTTGATCGATGCCTTCCTCCATGTGGTGAACAAAGAAAAAGGAATCAGGGGAACACTCAAGAAAATAGAAGTATCACCAACCTGTAACCGAGGGTTGAGTTCCAAGAAATAGTACTCTCCAGTGTCCATACTGTAAAGATACTCAACAGTGGCAGCTCCAACATAATTGACACATTTGGCCAGTCTTCTAGCAGCCTGCTCAAGTTTTTTCACCGTGTCTAGTGGAGCTACAGTAATTGGCCCCTCTTCAATTATCTAAGTTTCAAGAAAATTAAGACACATTAGTGACGATGTTTCACTGATGTCTATCATTGGCTGCCTCAGGTAGCTCTGCTATTTGCCTCAACATTTATAATTCATCTAATCAAAAGTTAAATGCAAACTAACCTTTTGGTGTCGCCTTTGAACACTACAATCACGGCTGTGCAAAGCTGCAACATTGCCATATTGATCACATAGTAACTGGACTTCTAGATGCCGACTCTAGTTATTTAAAAAAAAAAAGATTCTAATGTTTAAAATATTCTCTCCAAAGATATGTTCAAGCACTAAGGTTAGACAAGAAAGAAGACGGCCGAACCTGAGAAGCAACTTTCATTATAAATATTGGAGAGCCGGGAACTTCACCCTGAACTTGCTTGAATAGTGCCCTAACTTCATCATCACTATGTACCTGGAATGATCAAGTAACAAGAGCTATGGAGTTAAGTTGAATCAATACATTGTGTATTCCACTACTCGCTGTGCTAATATACTAAGACAGACCTTTCTAATGCCTTTACCACCACCACCCCAGGATGCCTTGATCATTGCTGGGTAACCAACTACTTGACAACTCGCAATTGCTTCTTCCGTCGTGTAAACGCATGCTTTAGCATATATTTCATCTGGGATAGAAACCAAAGAACTTTCTGGAGGAACTTTGACCTGTGGAATTGTCTATTAGATGCAAACTGACCACTATGAGACTAATAGAGAAGAATGACAATAAAGACTAACATGGGAGCCGCTCCACGGAAGGGTGGGTACTTCTGCAGCTTGAGCAATCAAAGATGAACCAATCTTGTCTCCAAGTGCTGCCATTGATGCAGCCGGTGGCCCAAGAAATATGATCCCCTTTGCGTTCAATGCATCTGGCAGTTCAGGGTTTTCTGATGCATGACCCCAACCAGGCCAAACTGCATCGACATGAGTCATCTCTGCCATCTACACAAAAAAAAGTACACTGTGTGTAATTATTTGCTTTTTCCTTTTAGCAATGCATATGCAAGACCAAGTTATCTGGAGACAAAACATTTTCATTTTCTTAAATAGATATTTACGAACCTCCACAATGAGCTGCACATTGGCATAGTTGTTGTTATTCGTCCCACCAGGAACTTCTACAAACTGATCAGCTATTCTAATGTGCTCTGCATTTATCCTCATGTCCTCAGGTGTAGCCATTGCAACCAACAAAACTGCCTTCTCTGAACCAAATGTCTCATACGCCCACGTCCTAATACTACGTATAAACTTCACAGCTGCCATACCGTTGTTTGCAATTAAGATGCTAGTAATAGGCCGCTTCCCGCCAAGGGCATGACAGAACTCAGCAACTTCAGCTCTAGAAATTGGTGACCTCAATGGAAGTGCACCATTGATGTGCCCATTTCCAGTCCTGATCCCAATCATCGCTGGCCTCCTTTGAGATTCCGACATGTTGTTACTTCCTGAAACCAAGAGGAAATGTAGCTTTACATTTCAAAAAGGGCAACTTTTGACTGCAATTAAAACATAATTGAGAGACAAGCAATCAACTACAACTTGTTGATCTCTTATTGCATAGTCCAACTTTTCAAGTGACAACTAGATAACTTGAGCCTTATTAGGAAAAAACTTAGATTACTTAAGTTCACACCAAGTAAGCAACTTTATTACAAGACCAAAAATATGTGAACTAGATTTTTTTTATTTTCCTTTTTTATGTCTGGTTCAACTTTTGCACACCTCGACTAATTCCACTTGATCCAGGAAACAACCTCTCTACCTCGTAGTGGTAAGATCTGCGTACATTCTACCCTCCCAGACCCCACTGGTGAGATTCCTTGTTGTTGTTTAATTCCACTTGATATGTGTCCACTAAGGCTAGGACAAATGGAAAGACCTCATGGTTCTCGAGCCACTTCATCAACCACTAGGCCACACTCTTAGGTGAAATATATGAACTAGATTATGATCATAGGATTCATAGTAATTAGCAGTCCAAATCCCCTTTTACCCCGTACCCCCCACCCCCACCCCAAAAGAAAGAGAAATGATCTTTTTCAACTAATCAAATATCAAATACAAACTGAAAATATACATACACTTAACAACAACAGAAAAACCTTCAAAAGAGAAAAAAAGCAAACAGAATATACATATTTGACAGATTACAAAGTTAAAAGAGGCGCCTTTCACGTTTCTGCAGTAAAATTTAAACATTCCCAGTTTGATTGAGTGCAAAATATACATACCCGTACAGCAAAAACAGCAAATTCACACAGAAATACTGAAGAAAAACCCAAATTGATGAGAAATACAAAGTGGGTGTCAAAAATTTAAATCTTTAAGAGAAAGATCAAATTTTTACTCAATCTGATTGGAGTATATGAAGCATTATGGTTCAAGAATTGAAGGGAGAAAACAGCAGAGACAACAATGTGAATCTGAAGTATAAAGGGGGTGTTTTTATTTGCTCAAAATCTAGTTCATAGAAGAAAAAAAGGGTAGAAAAAATTGCAATTAAATTTTTGGTTCATTGTTTGGTTTGGATTAGTTGAGAGTTCTTAAATATGAACTCATATTTCATGACTAGTGGCACGTGGTGCCTGCCTTTGCCACCCCATTTTCCCCCTACCTTCAAAAGAAAAAAGAATTTTTTTGATAGTCGCACTGGAATCGGATTAATTCGGATTCATATCGTGTACAATTTTATTTGAAAAAAACTTTTTATCAAGTATTTTTTCATATTTTAGGATCAAATTCGAAATTTTAAGAATTGAGTAGTTTCATTTGCTGCACTATATGGCTTGATATTAAAAAAAAAATTATCTATTAAATTTATGTATTACATAAATATTTGTGTTGTTACTATTTTGATCCAAAAATATTATATATATATATATATATAAGGCATTTTTTGGCAAAGGATATTTTTATTTGATTTCGCATAATTTAAGAGTATTTTTTTACTTTTTATTAAATAAATAATAATAATAGTAATATATTTATAATTCATAAACGGAGTCAAACTTATTTTTATTCGGTAGAAAAATTATTTTCGATGAATTTCAACTTAAAATATATATATATATTTTTGGGAAGAGTTTCGAAGAAAATGATAATAAAAAGTTATGATGATATTAATAGGTTAATCTTATTTAATTTAAACACTATATATAATAAGTATTTTTCTCACTTGGGTCATTATCGCAAAACATTTATTTTAGGGAAAGTTAAACACTTATTTGGTCAATCAAAAATAATTATATGCACTAAATAAATAAGCAAAACAAATATTTTTAATAATGATAAAGGGTCAAATATATTCTTGTACTATTAAAAATAGTTTAAATATACTAATTGTTATGTTTTCGGTCTAAATATATCCCTCTAGTTGTATTTTAGGCTCAAATATACTCTTCCAATTATGATTTGTGCTCATTTATCCTTATTTTTAATGGAAAATCCATGATGAATTTAGAAATAAATTATTTATCCCCAATTTTAATAGATTCACCGTAAACCCACTCATTTAACTCAATTCGATCCAATCACTTTCAGACAACACATCTAAATTAGTATTCGACGAAAGAGGAAAAGCAATTTGATTTTTCATCGTGTTAAGGATATTTTAAAAAGTTATATCTAACGTAAATACATGGTTATGCTTATCTAATCTATAAAGTGAATGGGCCGGAGATAGGAGGGGAGTTTGTAAAGTGAATCAGGTATTTAAAATTGAGATAAATTATTTATTTGTAAATTTATCACATGTTCGTCCATAAAAAATAAGGATAAATCAGCACAAAGTGTTACTGAATGGGGCATATTTGAAACCTAAGTATAACTGGAGGGTATATATGCACTTAAAATATAACTAAAAAGGTATATTTGGACGAAAAATATAATGAGAGATATATTTAAAATATTTGTGATAGTACAAGTCATAAGCAACTATTTACATCGATTTCTCTCTTTAGCATTTAATATTGGGGGTGAAAGATAAAATTGCACCTATAATTATACCTCTTTTATGACAATAGGTAATAGGAAAAGTAGCATTGTTAAAAGAGTTTAACTATAACACGAATACTTAAATAAATTAATAAATAATAGTATTGATCTATTAAGTCACATAAAAAATATTTATACGTAATTTTCAAATTAGGGGTAGATTACTTACTTACGCAATCTTTCTCTTCCCCTTTTGTTTTAATCTTATTTTATATGATAAATATTTGATTTTGGTAAAAGAAATTATTTATATCGAATATTCACATTAAATTAATATAATATATTATAATTAAGTGATTTAATAAAATTAATATATATATATACACACACATATTAATTGTGATTGAGGTAAAAGAATTTTATATTCAAACACATGATTTGACCCATTTTCTTAGTTTTTCACGTGTTCCATAATGAAAAACATTATTTTTAGTGTAAATAATTATTATATAATCATGTAATCCTTGTAACAAGCAATATATTTTATTTTGGAGATTTGAGATCTTACATTTAAAAAAAAAACTTGTAAATATCATTCAACTGGATAGGATAAATAAATATTATATATATTGCATATGTATGAATTAAATTTTAAATCATTTAATTTCAATCAATGTGAATAATGGAGGGTTGTTGAGTGTTGTGAGATGACGGTGTTATAAAACAAAAATATATTTATATACACAAATCATTTTATTTCTTTATCTATGATTGTTTGCCAATTGAAATTCATTTGATATTTCTACGTTATATAAAATAATAATTATTGAAAAAGGAATTTTTAAAATTATTTTGTGAATGAGTACTCAAACGTAAATGAATAATATTATTCAACTTTCAGTATCAATGTTTAAATTTGTGTTAACTCATGTCATCTTTTTTGAATTTGTTAAGGATAAACAATTGTAGTTGTAATTATCCTTTGCTTGTTAGTTAGCTAGTATTTAGGAGTTTCAATCTCACGTAAACTCTATTTTATGAATTTCAAATTTGATGTAAATAATCTATATATATATAATGTGTGTGTGAATGAGATATACTCTCAAATCAACGGGAGTTTTTATAAAATTTTCCTTGTTTAATTGAATTATTTTAAATTACCTAGAAAATTTGCTATATTTTTTTATTCTTTCTAGCTTCAAACAAGCTTTAACTCGATAATAAGACTAAAAAATTCTATTTGTAATTTGATGATACATATATCACTTAATTGCTTTTTATATACATATTTTTCCTTTCACCCACCTACAAAGAAAAAAAAAAATTTAAAAAAATTAATATTAAATTATTACACGATAGCACTACTGTGGATAATTTATTTTGGCTCATTTTCATACATCATTTGAGTCGTAACAATTATTCCAGTACCAACAAAGGTTGTGGTGGAGTATTAAGTACTCCTTCCTTAATCAGCGGTCTCAGGTTTGAGTCCCTCTGGGTACGGAGTCGCCTTTTTTAGGAAGCGATTTATTCCCCAATGTGGGACTTCTTGGTGCAAATTTAATTTTAATCAGGCTCCAATGTACGTATCAAACACCGAGTAAAAACAAAAAAAAAACAATTTATTCTACTTACTACATTTATTTATGTGTCTATCTAAAACAATTGGACCACATTCTGGAACAACATTTTATTCCAAAAATTGAAAAAAAAAAACCGTAAATGAGAATTTCCAATTTTTACATATTATAGAATTGGACATTTTGAGTACAACTATATTTTTTTATTATTATTTTGTTGGGAAATAGGTGCATTTTGACTAAAAGTTGGTTGTGTAATCGACCAACCCTTCATCTGCCAAAAATGAATATTTGACAAAAAAATAGAAAGTTGTTCTTAGCAAATATCAACCTATTTTTATTTAAGTCCTATTCATACATAAAAGCAAAATTTTGGTTTCCCTTTATGAATATGTTAGGAAAGTTGTTGAATAACGCATTTTAACTAATTTCATGAATACTCAACATTTTATGTCTATTAAATAATTTTATTTACTAAAATTAAAGTATACGAAAAATCGTAACAAGATAGTCGCACTAGAATGTGTGGCTGGATCATAAAGGAGAGGTAATGCTTGAGAAAAAAATTATTTAGTCTTATTTTAAATTTGTTGTAATTTAAACTTGAACGCTCATAATTCTCAAATCTCAAACCAGATTACTACGCAGCACCTTTGAATACTTAATTATATATTTTTATATATCAATTAACTTTGAATTATAATTTTATATATATATATATATATATATTTAATGTTTTTATATCATTAAAAGTACGTAGTTGACCATGATAAATTAATGCAATTTAATGTGATTATATAAATATCATCAGTTAGAGGTAATTATGTGCCAAGTTGTTGAAGGTTTAGTAATTTTCATTTAAATATGTAAAGATAACGAATAATGTAGCTTAGGTGACCGGTAAACAATTTAGAACAATTAAAAAAGAGTTTTTTTAATCATTAGTATCTTTAATATTAAGGGTACTATTCAAAATGTTATAAGTTTAATTTCTAAAGTGATAATTGTTTTTGAGCTAAACTAACATTTAAAATAAGACGATTGAAAGAGTGTTGTATAAAATGGATTACACAATAATTTAGCAGGTAGGATAAGAATATCAATCTTAAAATAAAATATAAAATTACTTTATCTCATATTTCATTATAAGTATTAATTAGTGCAAAAATTATTTTGTCCTATTATTTATATCATATTAATAATATTAACTATCACATAAAAAATAATTAATATTACAAGATATTCTTATTTATCTCATTCTGCATATCCGCTAAAAATTAATGAGTAGGCACAAGATAGGTGCATGGGGAATGGTTGTTTGTTTGTGGTTGGGGGTTAGGTATATATGAATATCCATGCATTCATCACTTCTTTCATCAATTAAATTCAACTACTATTAACATTTCTTTTTTCTTTTTCTATTTTTTTCTTTTAAATAACTTCCATAATTTTTTCTTTGTCCAAGTAAGGCAAGTATGGGTTTTTTCCTAATAGGCAAGTATGGGTTTTTTCAAGAGATTTAATTGTTAATTACATAGGACACAAAAGAATATTCTCATAATTACTCCACATATTTATCGCTTTGAAATCTTTGATCACAGTGGCAGAATCAAAATTTTAATTAAGAGGGTTCATAATCTGAAGAAGTAAACACACGAACTAGCGAAAGTATATATATAAAAAATTATTTTAAATCATATATAAATAGTATAATTTTTCGCCAAACAAGATTAGGATGAACCTCTGACAATATGGTAGCTCGGCCTGTTTGATTGGTTTCAAAAATGATATAATTATAAAACTTTATCTCGATGATGTGTAGTAATACAAACATTTGCTACGGTATACCACATCATAGACAATTTATTAAGATTATTGCTCACTAGAGAGAAAATTATTTTGTGATTCTTACTTATTTTCTTATATTTAGTAGTTGATACGTATTTAAAAAATATCATCATATTCTCGCAAAGTCACAATTAGCATGCTACATTCTTTTTTAATGGTGACAAGTTAGATGAATGTACAAAGACAAATGACATCTTTTTATTTTGTTGTCTTATTTATCATGATAAAAATAATTGACGCTAATATGTATAATACATTTCACAACTTGTTTCTTACTATTTTGGACTTTTGGTAAAAATATTAAATAAAATAAAAGAATCTATATATTTTAATTGACCTTTGCAAGAAAAATAAGAGCAAATTCCAACCACATACACAACCTAATTTGTAGTAAGGCATTGAACCTATTGGCTCTTCCTTTGCAGTCTTTAATTTTTGTTCCTCGTAATAAATTAATAATTTTTTTGCAAAATATATAATTTATATTCTTATTTTTTTGCAAAATATATAATTTATATTCTTATATTATAATATTTCGCAAGTTATGCAATTTTTGCCTTAAAAGAATTTGTTCATGTCATTGTCTTTGTCCTACTTGTATCCATTCCCTTTATATTTGTAATCTTGTATGTATATATTGTATATGGTGCTAATATAAATGTAGGTCCACTTTGTATCGTGCATGAGTTATTCACCTCTTACCCAACCTAACTTAAAAAAACAATCAACTACTTCCTATCATCACTTCTACGAACGTCAATTCAAGATTTGAAATTTATAAATTTTATTATAATTTTAAGCTGACTTATAATTATATATGAGTTCATAGGCATAAAAGCACTTTCAAATACCCTTATCTGCTACACCAAAGTCTGAAGTATCACAGACTTAGACTGCGACTAAGACTTTCGTTTCTTGCAAGTTCAAGCAAGCTTATTCGGCTAGATCCCTATGGAAACGAGCAAACTTGTTTTATAACTTTGGAAGATTGCTTATAATTTTTTGATGATTGGACAAGCGAATAACCCCCTCCTATTTATACTACTCATTTGGGGTCAAAAGGTAAATATTATTTACTTTGCAAGTCTCTTTCACTTGCACATATTGGCGATATGCTCCAAATAAGTCGTTTTTATTAATTATTTCTTTAACTGTTATAGCTATATATTTACGATATGCTCCGAATTAATTATTTTTCTTAAAAACAACTAACAATTAACGTGTCTATTTCAACTACTTGATTTTGATATGTCATTTCGATGAGGTATATTCACTTGCACATTCTTGATTGGCTGTAACTCTGGCACTAAGGCAGCAGATTGAAAAGCATTTGTATTCATTGCTTCTTTCATGGTAAATATTAAAATTTAATTTATTTTTTTAGTGGATTTTTACATATTACAAATTGATTATATTTGGTACGTTTTCACATGTTGCAAAAAAGCTATATTCCTCTTATTTTAGCGCATGTTGTTTTAATATATATTTTGATATCTCAAGTTCTCCATCTTCACACACACATATTCAAGATTATATAAATAGTAAAAGATATTTAAACCACTACCTTTTATAACATGTGGTAGCTCATTAAAAAAAATTCATTTTTGTAATAATAAAATATTGCATCGATTTAAAAACGAATGATCTTTTTTTTTTTTGGCAAAATTTTTTATTTTAACTTTTCATGCGGCATGTACTTAGAATTACAAAATTGAAAAATCTTCTTTATATTTTTAAACTCTATATCAAGTCAAATTAGATGTAAGAGAGTAGTATGTGCGAGTCTTTTTAAAATGAGAAGGAACAATCTCACAGTTGTAAAATGAAAATCACACGTTACTACTTTCGTAGTGTGGCAAAACACTTGCAACATTCCACATCCGTGAGCCCTTTTTGTTTGTTGGCTGATAAATAATTATCTCGATCAATAGATAATTTGATAAGTCAATGATTAATACAATTAATTCATATTAACTAATTAATTATGATAAATTGAATTAGGTTTTGTTTTGTTTTATTTTTTCTTGCAGAATCTTGACGTGACTTGCACATGAAAAAATTTCTAAAATATCGAGTATTTATATTGATTTATCATAAATAAGTGATAGATTAAAGTGAAAATTTTGATAATTAACTAGGATTTATGATATATATCATGTATTTAGTGAATAATTGATATAAATAATCTATGCGGATAAATATTCACAATATGTGGGAGCAAGGACGGGATCAAGTGATCACAAGATCCAATCTTTTTTGACGAAAATTATATTATATACTTAAAATTAAATTATATATAAATAGATATAGATTCTTTTTATATTTACTTCTTCATATTTTGAATTCGAAAATGGCAATATTTGTAAAATTTGTCTGAGTCTGACTGCTTGGAATGGGTTTTCTTATTTTGCCAGGCCTAATATTTTATTTCACTTAGGAACCAATGAGTTGGTTGTTATATTATTACTCCATATCTTTGATTGTTTTCAATAAATTATTGAAGAATCATATTGTCATCTTCTGTTTGTTAAAAATCATTTTAAAATAATAAATGTCTTACTGATTTATTAAAATTTATTATCACTACAAAAAGAAAATTTAAGACAGACAAATTTTATGCTTAAATTGGAAAAATTATTGTAATCCTATTTAAGAACTAGCTAATTACAAGAGCTCCGCAATATTATTTTGAGCATAAACAATGATTTGAGAAAGAATTTTGACGAAATATGAATAACTTTTAAAACATATTTTAAATGAAACCACATAATATTTTGAAAAAAAATTATTTAAAACAAATAAAATATAACAAAAAATTAATTATAAAAAAAGCTTGTTTATCATATAGAAAATTTTCTAATATAACAATGTTGGGATAGTAAAATCTAACAATATAAAATTATTTTTACTTATTTACACAATATAATTTTTTAATAAAATAATTTAAGTTGAATCCCTTGACACTAAACTCTGCACCGGCAAATAGTAGATGACAAAGAAGAATCGACTTAAAATAATGTGCCACCATGGAGAAATTAAGTAAGGCAAAGGACAAGCAACATTAGTACTCCCTCCGCCCTCAGTTCACTATTAGATGTCAAAAAAAATTTAATTTAATTTTTATTTTTATTTGTTATTTTGGAGAAATCAAGATAGAATATTTTTCTTTTACCTATTTTACCCCTAACTTACAAAGTTAATGTTTTTTAAAAATGTAGAACTTCTTGAAAATCTTCAATAATCGATTCATCCTTAGATTACCTATGCAATATTTCTTGAAAAAATAAAAATATTATTAAATCAAGAAATATTTTTATTTGTCATTGCATTAATAAGATTAAATATAGTAGAATTTGAATTTTGAATTTTATGAATATATTTTTATTAATTAATAGGAATAAAATGATAATCTCACTATACTAATTTTTTTTTTAGTATTTATACCAAATTAAAATTTGACACATAATAATGAACTGAGAGTCTCATTTTCTAAACGACATAGTACAATAATAAAAAAGACATAACACAATTTCCCAAATTAATCTTATGTCGAGTTATACAAATTAAGATTGTGACATTTTTTTTTGGTCTCATTCACTCAATGATTGGAGTTTTTCCTCAATATTTTGAAGCAACCAATGATGTGCTACTCTCTTTCATTCAATTAAATTATGATTTAATAATATTATTTGATGAATTGCTCTTAAGATATGATATTTTTGTAACTTAGTCCATATGAAATAATTTTTATATTTAACAAATATAAAAAAATAAGGTTTATACATACTTCATTATTTTGAAACTCACTCATTTAAATAAATTATGTTAAGACATATTGTTGTTGCTGTTATTGTTTGTTGTATCTTACAAGTTGACCTCTCTAATTTTTTAACTCGAATAATTTTTATTTATTGATGTAATTTTTGAGTTTTAGTTAGATACAAAATCCCATAATAACAAAAACAAGAAAAAGAAAAGGAATAAAAAAAACAAAAATGAGAAACTAGGACTAATGTATATACCATGAGACACACTAGGAGGAATTGTATAAACATTTAAATGAATAATAAATTAGGTAAGATTAGTGAAATTTTATCCATTAATGTTGTAAAAAGCTATTTACACTATGCTATTATTTAAAAGTAATCCTGTGCTAAGTATAAGTGGGTACTCCTCTCTATATAAAGTGGAATTCACAATCTAAAAACTAAGTCAGTCATCTAATAATGTAAAAAAATTTTATGTTGTCAATGTATATAACTACGTAATTAATTGGTAATTGGCGTTCTTTCCTATTCAAAATTTGGACAGATAGTTATGAATAGTGAAATATATATATTTTTTAAAAATGTGTAAGTATGATAGTTATATTGATTGATGTTTTAAGTTAGCAGTAAAGAAGTGTATTCTTTCCTAAAGTTCTTTAATTTAATTATCTATTTCTTAAACTATATACTTTCTTTTCATGAAAATTACTCTTTGATAACTCTCATAAATGCAAGAGAGTTAGTGGGCCTTAATTAAGATGTCCATTGGATAAATTTCAGGCCCAAAGTCCAGGCCCATATACCTTGTATTGAAATAAAAAGAGCAGATACTTGAAATATAATAAAGTAAAAAAGAGCTATAGTTTGCAAAAATTATGATTTGTAGCTACATATTATAGGAGAGAGGTGAGCGAGATCGAGAGAAGGAGGAGAGAGGTGAGCGAGAGAGCACAGAGAGTGGAGAGATGCAAATTATATATGTATATTTTGTCACGCCCCGGAAGGGTACAGTAGACGTAAATGGCACTCGGAGACTATTGCTAGTCCCCAAGCGAACCACCTAGTCTCATCGCATTCGTTCAATCAATTCATTAGCGGAAGGTAAAAAAGAAATAACGAACCATCAGTGGGCTATCAACTATGTCTATCATGAAGAGTACGAAATAAAAGGGGCAATCTCAGTATAAAGAAGGAAAAAGGGGGAAAAGAACCCTAACATCAACCATCAAACGTCTATGTCTATAAAGCGTCTATAACTAATGTCTAAAAATGTACCATGACAGGCCATGACTATCACAATCAAAGAAATAACTCTAAATAGATAAAGGATTATACCTATTCAATATTTGAGTAAAGACTATGTATTTTGTTATAGCACACAACAACTACAGCACAATCCAAGCTAAGCTATGTCGGCTATAAGAATTCACTTTATCCATGTTCTCTCATTTAGACGTGTTTATATAGCATACATTTATAATCCATTAGTGATTAAATATGCCCTTCGAAAGCAAGGGAAGACTCATCAAGTCTCTGTCTGGGAATTTGTGAACCTCAACGATTAGCCTACTAAAATCCTCCTTCTACAAAATCTGCATCATAAAACGATGCAACACCAAAGGAGCTTTAGTACGTGGAATATACTGTATGTAAAATGAGATAAAGTAAACTATAATAAATGACATTAGTTCATCAATCACTCAACTTCAACTCAGAGTAAGGAATAAAACTCTTTGACCTACACCCATCACCATCAATCAAGGCTCATGCTATCACATCAACATCAGAATACTATCATCAGGGAACCTATCTGGGAGTTTCTTGGACCTACACCCATCACCTATGAGTCGGTGATTGTACAATGAAGCGATGTCGTTGCGGCATCCGCCCAGTACCTTGCCAGGGTGAAAGGGCGTACATCAGGGGTTATGCTAACATCAAGTCCTCTTTTGGGACTAAGGAAACATCCATTCTCACGGTTTAGTCCTCTGCTACACTGGCCACGTAGTTAATGAGTGTGAGTGAGACTCACTTTTACCTATTTTCGGTGCTCAATACTCCTCCCAGGACTCAACATGCTCATAAACATCAACATCATAGTTTTCTCGTCATTTAGTCTCTTTTGGACAAGGGCGTCATCTCATCTCATCATCTCTCAACTCAGGAATATTAGGATCACTCTTTAAAACTCATGTGTGACCTCCTAAGGGCTCTAAGGGACTCACACTCCATTAATTTCAGCAACATTATCATCAGTACTCACTCAAATCAAGGCCCAAACCAATCAATCATGCATACATACATAATCTGGGCTCTAGATATCAACCCCTAGCTTCATTCATGAATTCTTTCACAAATAAATATACATAGTATATACAATAACTCAATAAATCAGTTGAACAAATAATTAAAGTTATGATGACCATTTACTTATGAAATTACATGTAGCATAATAGTAGTTTTCAAGATAACATTCAAGAAAATTGTAACATAAACCCATCACCTATCAATTATCAACTTATTTCAATCATGAAGGGGGGGGGGGGATATAAGGACTTTAGAATAAATTTTTGAAACCCTTTAAGGCTAAAAATGACTTGTATTAGTAGTGGATCAAGTTTAAAAGGGGTGGAAAAAAGTCTAGAATGCCCTTCAAAGGATTTAAAATTTTAAACTTCAGTGGAACAGGTCGGGGGACCAGGTCCGTGACTCGGACTTGTCGCACACCTGTGTATTTCTGAAATTTCAACTCCCGTATAAAAAGTGAAAAAAAACTAAGTGTGGATTCGTGTCGTGGCCCTGTCATGCATCCTCATTATTTTTGGTTAAACTTGCGAAAGTTTCTTTTTTGACCCGGTTGCTCTAAAATCGGGTCGAGATCATTTTTCCACTCGATTTTCCACGCTGATCGCAAATTCGGTCTCGAATTTTTTATTGGAACTTTGGAAGATGTGTTATAAGCACGATTACATTCTACGGACATTTTTCGATAATTTTATAAGGTGTTACATATTTGTCAGATTGTATGTGTATATCTGTCAAATAATTGTATATGTGTAACTAATATACATATGTATTTGTATATCTGATAAACGAGATTGAGAGAGGGAGGGGATAGGCGAGTGACATCAAGAGAGGGAGGAGAGAGGTGAATGAGAGAGGGGCAGAGAGTGGAGAAAGACGAATTATATATATATATATATATATATATATATATATATATATATATCGAATTGAATGTGTATATCTATCAAATAATTGTATATATGTAGCTGGTATACATATGTATTTGTATATTTGGTAAGAAATGCAGAGAGAGAGAGAGAGAGGAGAGACGCGCGAGAAAGAGAGAGAGAGGGAGAGAGGAGAGACGCGAGAGAGAGGAAGAGAGGAGAGAAAATAGCAACCAAACCCTAGATATAACTATAAATTGTGATTTTTTAAACTATAGTAGTATAGTGTAAATACATATCATATGTTTGCCTAATTACGTAATTTAAACTATGAATTTAGATGATATAGTCTAACCTTGTATTGAGTAATTAAATATGCATAAAAGAACTAATTTTTTTGGTGAGCTGAAATTTGAAGAAATTATCGGACTTTAGAGTGACTAATTTTTGTAAAAATATAATTAAAAAAATCTATATATACAAAATTAAACTCATATTACCAAACACAATAGTATCGTATAATTTGTCATGCATAGCAAGAATTTTGCTAAAAACTAAGCTTGTACCTCTTTAAAGCAAACTATTTACATTCATATACTCCTTTACATTTTATACCCCCATACTATTAAAATTTTGCCCCGCTAATATTAAAATTCGTGCGCTGACATCATGCTGCCATCAACACCTGCTTGTATGATATACCAATACGGTATACATATACCAAAATGGTATACATATACCAAAAGGGTATCACAAATGATTAAGCTCAATCATATATGATACCGATATGGTATAAATATATCGATAGAGTATATAACGAATATATTTTCTACTAATTTAGAATTTAATAATTTTTTAATTTATTTCTTATTTATTTCTTAAAAGAAAACCTTATATACCAATTGGATATCAATATACCGCCAGAGTATCATAAAAGGACTGAGCTCATTCTATATGATACAGCTAGAGTATATTTCATACTATTTATGTTGATGTTAGCATGACTTCAGCACGCAAAATAAAAAAGGGTTAAGTGGGTAGAAAGGTAAATGATTTGGGTAATGGGTTCATTAAGGGTAAATAATTTAGATTGGGTCTATTAAGAATAAAGAATTTCAAATTAGATCTATTTTGTGTACTTTTTTCAGAAAAAAAACACTATGATCGATACAAGATCTTTGTATAGATCTTTATAAAGTTCATGTAAGTTTCTCTTGAGATTGTCTATAAAATTTGTATAAAGTTGATGTCAAATTTTTGGAAAAATATATATGTAACTTTGATGTATAAAACCTGTATATAAGTTGTATATATATTTTGATATCTGACAATATACATATAAATTGTATAAAATCTAATAAAGTATGTATTAGTAGTTTTTCTGAAGTATGTATAAAAATTATATTTTTCAAATATGTGTTTAGTTACAGTTTGTATGTGCCCCGTCCAACATATAACTTACATAGAAATTGCATACAATTTGGTGGAGAATTGAGCGATATTAATCAAAATTGTTGAGCTTGAAAAACACAAAATGAATTCTTAACTCTCGAATTCATTAAAATATTAGTACAACATATATATAATTCTTGAGAATCTTATTTTATATATATATAAAAAAAAATCAAGTGTACAAAGCTTGTTATGAAATTTCATCTTCATCCTCCTCATTCTCATTGGGAATTTCAACAAATTTCTTTGTCTGGGGCCTTAAATTTTTTAGGACCCCCAATTTTTTCTAACAATTTATATAGCATTTATTGATAAATTTAAAAAGAATTTTTTAAGTAAAAAATATAATCAGTTGACCTAACTTCAGGATGTTGCTGTTTTTTTCTAAGATAAACCTCAAATCAGGCTATATCAATTAAAAGAGAGATAATGTGACATTTTCAAGACAGTTTTTCGATCTCGTTATCGAGCAAACTCATGATAATGGCATGAACTAACAAACTAAATTAGTGATTTAAACAAATAATAATTGAAAAATCTGACATATTAATCATGACAAAAACTTAAATAAATAATAAAAGAAACAAACTATCATCGTAGTTACTGGCATAGATAACAATTGACAAGATTTTTTATGTATTACAATGACAAATACACACAAAACAACATCTTTACATTAGTTCACAAAAATACTTAAATAAATAATAAAAGAAACAAACTATCATCATAGTTACTGACATAGATAACTGTTGACACCGAATTTTTACCCTCCACATCACAAATTACCCGGTTTTTTTAATATTGATAATTTTTGAAATATTTATCAATTTTATTAAAAAAAATTATTAAACGGGCGCGTGAACCCCACGCACCCCCAATTCCCTCAAATCCCTCTCCTTCTTCACGCTTTCCCCATTCTCACATCTTCTTCTTCGTTGAAGAAGAAGAAAACATAGAAAGCCAGAAACCAACTAGGAAATCCGTCAAGACCAGACCATCCGCCAACGACCATTTTCCTGTCACGTGCATCTCCTTCTCCCTCACCCTCACACGCGCACACCTTTCTCTTTCCTCGCACGTTTAAC
>DF360425.1:0-15157 GCA_000787875.1 Solanum virginianum | reverse complement strand
TCCATTGAGATATATGGCTTCTTTGATAAAGCTTTTGCTTTTGTCTATTGTCGTTTGATCCTTTAAAGATGTCATTTGATTGCAGTTTGTGAGTATAACCTGGTGTTTTGGTTGTCTATGTTGCATACTAATCCTTATTTTCATTTCTTTGCATGAACAATGCTCCGAGCCCATTATGGACTCCCCTTCGCATTTCATTGGGCCACAGAGGCCCAAGCTCTCATTTCCATCGTGCTTTGCATGAACAATGCTCCGAGCCCATTATGGACTCCCCTTTGCATTTCATTGGGCCACGGAGGCCCAAGCTCTCATTTCCATCGAGTCAACCCCCATTTCACTGAACAGAGAATCCGCTGCAAGTTCCAGAGTTGCTATACAGTTCATAAAAGCCAGAAATCAGTGTATACACACTGATATACATGAATATATATTAAATGTATATCACAGAAAATTGGGCCAGGCTCAAAAGAGGCTGCAGCAGCAGAAAGAGAATCAATTGGGCTAAAGGTAATCCTTTCAATTTGAACAAACCTTCAAATCTAATCAATCATTTTTACATTCAGTCATACTTTCAAAATCCAGTCAAGTGTTTCAAAATTCAGTCAATTATTTTAAACCCAGTCAACTCTTTCAAAATTCAGTCAACTCTTTCAAATGCAGTCAATATTTTAAAATTAAGTCAAATATTTTTAAAAGTTAGACAAATTGTCTAATCGTCGGTCGACCGCACGTTAGCGGCCACTTTGAGTGATTAATTTCTTCTCAAGATGGAAACCTTTGATTTCCTTGGACCACGTAAGAATTCGTCGTCCGATTGAATCTGCTTTTTCCTGGATGCTCTATAGGAATCCATCGCTATTCCTTTCCTCCACCGATAAAGGTTCATCCCGAGTCACAAGATTGCACTCTTACCTATTTTCTCTAAAATTTTAAAGCTTTTCTGTTAGGTTTTAAAATTTATTTTTGGTTTCCTAATTATCCTTAAAATTAGTAGGCGACTCTGTTTTTATTTCAATTTTTGGGAATTTGATTCGTACTTAAATCAATTGGGTATCAAATCTCATTTTCGAAAAAAGTCGGTCATTTTTCGGGTTAACAATAACAATTGACATAGTTTTTCATGTGATACAATGGCAAATACACAATATACAACATATTTACATTAGCTCACAAAAATTATGTGATTTTGCACTTAATGAATTTATTGTAAATATCGGAAGGATAAATTTAACCTAATTTAACTTTTTCTTTAAAAAATTGACTTTCAAATTGTAAAGCGAAACATAACAATTAAAATGAAACGGAGGAAGTAGCTTTTTTTATCTGCAAAATTAATTATGTTTAAACTTTATACTTATCATTAATAATGATTTAGTTATTGGACTAACTAAATTTTTTGGCATATTGTATCTTGCACATAAATGTCAGTCATATAATACACCATTTAAGCAAATTAATGTAAGTAATTAAAACAAACTATCTACATGTTACTTCTTGTATAAATACTAAGAAGAATATTAGTAGTCAAATTCAAATTTTCAAAATACTGTAAATAGTAAAATTGCTTTTCTAGCCATTGATGAGGGTAAGTTTTTACGTGAATGACCATTCAATTGATAATTTTTATCTCAAAAAATTAAATCAACCCTAAGAACTTGTAAAGTCAATATTTGTTAAGATTAATTTCGATTGAATGTTGAGATTTTTCACAAATTAAATATAATCAAGATTAAGGATTAAATGACGTTACTAAAAAGAATCTTTAATCTGCATATAATAAAAATCTTTTAAAGTATGTGACTTTATTATCTTTAAATATAATGGAGCAGTTGTACTAATTAATTTTTTAAAAAAAACATATTCAATGAATTTCACATTAAAAATGCTGTTTATTTAAAACTACATGTCCACTTGCACAAGTTGATGCAAGCTGGATTCAGTTTTATTTCTCTTTATTTATACTTTCTCTGTTCCATTTTAATTTCGTGTTGTATTTTTCAAAAGTTAATTTGATTAATTTTTAAAGTTAAATTAAATTAAATTAATTTAATATTTAATAAATAAAAAATAATAATTATTTTATATCAATATAATAAAAATATAAATAGTAAATTGTTAACCAAAATCTATATAATTTAACTACAAAAATATAAATTACGACAACTAAACTGAAATAGAGAAAAGCAGGTGCAATCACAAGTGACATATAGAAAATAATTAACTTTATATATAACGTTATAGTAAAGCAATGCTCATGTTACCGAGTCATCTTCCTAAGTTATAGCAAGTTCCTTTATAAAATTACCGAAAAAAAACTCAAATATGTTATCGAATTTAAAAAAAAAATTATTTATTTTATTTATTAAAAGTTTAATTCATTTATACTATTTTTATTTGAGAAAGGGTTATCAATACCATTATTTATTAATTTAAATGATATAAATGAGTCAAACCTTTAACGAATGATATAAATGAATTTTTTCTCAAAGTTCGATGGCATATTTGAACCTTTGTTATTTTAAAAATAATTTAATTAACGATATGGATGAATCATAATTGACCAGGTGTACAAAATAATTTTGTAAATTCAAGAATATTTTTTAATTTACAAATAATGGCATGTACGAGCCTTTTCTCAAATAAAAACAACGACATAGATAAGCCAAACTTTTAACGCATAACATAAATGAGTATTTTATCAAAGTTTGATAGTATATTTAAATCTTTTTTCTTAAGATTATAAATATCATATTTTAAATACATCCGCGTATCACTGTATACTTTTCAAGTAATTTGACAGTAAGTAAACTGATTAGTAAACTCTAGGGCAAGAGATATCATAGCTTATTCTCTTCATTTCTTTTTAATTGTTAATATTACATTTTTTTGAGAGTTAAATTGACTAATTTTTAAAATTACATTAGATTATATTAAATTAATATCTTAAAATAAAAATTTAAATATTTAAAAATAATTTTAAAATACTATATATTATACTACAGAGGAAATATTTCCCATTAAATCTCATCCACAATTCTGTAAGCAATTAATTAATTGGCATGCAAAAGATGGACCCCTTCCAATGGACGCTGAGTAGGATAGAAGGTCTAGTCTCCACCAGTGAGTTAAAATTTAAAATTATGGAATTAATTAAGAAATTTATTGATAATCTTTAATAATTAATTTATCATTAAATAACTTTTAGCTAATTCAAACTTTATTATAACACATTGTTAAATAAGATTAACATGAAATTTTACTTGTCTAGCTAGCTAATTTCAATTCCTTTTTCTTTCAAGTATACTTTATATTTTAGTCAATTATTCATCATCTAAGTTAACCTTTTAGTTTAAATTAAATCTAAATTAATCTAATTTTAGTATGGTATTCTTAATGAGATTGCTTTTTCTCATTAAGAAGAATAGTTGTCTTCCTAGTTAACTAATAGTCATAGATTTGCTGAATTATTACGAACTTATATTAAAATATTTTTAAAAAATATGACACGCTACATAATGAACAGCACATTTTAAAAGCTTCTTTAAAGAGTTTCAAGCAACAGTAAACATGATTATTCTTAAGTGAATAGATTAAATGTCCTCCTAAAGACCTAAACTATTATCGATTTGTAAGTTTCCAACCTAACTTATTATATGTTTGAAGAATATTTTGCCTAAACTACCATGAATCCATTGTGCCAAGTGGACTCATTTTTCAAACCTTTTCATCTCTCATGTGCCTTTCATCAAGTTATCTAACATATTATGACACATTCACTAGAGATTTTTAAAATCTAAAGGGATTTGTAATTCATGAGTAACATGAATACATAACAATTTAAATATGAAACTCCCAAAATTAAGGGTGATAGTTTATGCTTTAATCCATGAGGGTTTTTAACCTGTTTACTCTTAAATATGCTAACTAATTGTTACACTTCTTTTGTTTCTATTTATTTGGTCTGATTCAGAGTATGAGAATGAAACATGTTCAACGTGCATTCATACGTAAAATCTTTAATAGTTTTAAAATAAAATTTAAATACTTCAAAACTACATATTATATACTTTAAATTACAATACTTAATAGTTTATAATATTTAAAAAGTACGAAATCTCACTAAAGTATAAGCAAATTTTGGGAGTAAGTTTTCCACTAAGTAAAGAAGAAAATGAAATAGAGAAATTCCTGTGATACAATATAACTGTCACATCATTTATCTACTAATTAATAATAACTCCAATTTTTCTTTTATTATCAAGTGGTCCATTACTTAAAAGACCAAACCCTTGTATTGGAAAAATTGCTATTTTTTCAAATAAATCCATGATAAAAAAGCCAAAAAAATTTGACTAGGAATAGAAATTGAACCATAAAAGTAAAACCAGACCAATATCCCTTGTTAAAATGAAAAGCTTGCAAAACTTAGCCACCTAGCTCATGAAAATTGATTAAAAAAAATATTTACACATTTCATCGTAGTACGTCCCGCATGCATCTATATAATTTAAAGAATAACAGAAGCTTAATGCATATGATTATTTTTTTTCTTACTTATCAATAATCATAAGTAATAATTCACACCATGATCACGGTTTGATCTGTGGCAAGCGGAGCGATATTCACACAACGATCACGGTTTGATCTGTGGTAACGGAGCGATAGATATCGCTCCGCTTGCCACAGTGGTGGCTGTGACAGCTGATGAATTTGTAATTTTTTTCCTAGCTGCAGCAGAAGTAGTACACTTGTCTTTTCTTTTATCTTGTTTCATCTGCTTTTCTCTACAGTCTAGGCTGCAAAAAGCACTATCGCCTCTGAAAAAAGAGGGAAAAAAATCCACAAATAAGCTTATTAAATATTTCGAAAAAAAAAGCAAGATATATATATACACACGTGTGTGTGTAAAAATTGATAGGGTAAAATTTGTTTTATACTATATATATATATATCACTTTAAAAGATGACTATAGAAAAATCTTATTAACTCAGAGAATTTGATATTAGCTACGTGAGACTTTTTTTATTGTACAAAAAGTAAAATTCTTACATTTGGGTCAACTTTTAACAAGAAGTTTCAAGCAACTAATATCATAAAACTATTTTCTCGACTATAATAAGTTATGAGATTAATAACCTAAAAATTATACAATTTTATTTGTACTATTAGATCATTCCAAAAACTTTTATAAATCATCATTATGAAAATAAAATAGATTACCTGTACATGTAGATATCATGACCAGCGATCAATTGACGTTCACAGAAAGAGCAAGCTCTAAGGAAATGAGCAGTTTCAATAAAATCAGCTGATTTTCTCCGAGTTAATAATACGGGTTGATCTTGATAGTTAAGGGGCGAATCTAAGGTGAATTCCGTCATGCTTGTTGTCCTCTTGATTATTGGGGGTCTTGCCCTATTTCCTAGCAACATCTCTTTCATTTCTTTTTTAGAAAAGATAAAAATATAAAATTGGTGGGGTAATTTTTTTTTTTGTTTTGCTAGAGATTAGAGATGGTTGGAAAGAAGAAAAAATATGAAGGAGAATTCAAAACTCGAGATGTTAAAATATGAAAAAATAATGAATAACCAAAGTTGTTATCATTGATTCAGGGGGAGGGTTGGGGGTGGAAAGATGGATGAGTGAGAGTATGGAAAAATATTATGGGAAGATAAAATAAGATCTAAAAAGCAAGGAAATAATTTGGACCACTCAATATTTATATTTTGTTTGTTTATTTTAGTAGTCACTTTCATTTACGTGACATTATTTTTTATTAAATTTTTTTATGTGTAAATATTATTTTTTTTCTTTTCTTACCAATTCAATTTAAATATACGTGGAAATACCCCAAAAATAAAAATTTTAGTGGCAAAATAGTAATTTTTTTAGTATGATAATATGTGTATGATCGTGTATAATTTATATATACTAGATAAAAATGAAACAATAAATTTGCTCAAGTATTTGTGTAGATATATTTTTTTCTTTGAAGTTATAATCTTAAACATATGACATTTAAATTATTTAACTGTTAAGTAAATAGAATTAATGGAGATTTTGACCTTATAAGGAGTGGCCCAATATTAGATTCTTTATTAAAGTAGTTTTTCTTGAAAATAATAATGTCTATATCTAGAATTGTTTTCCTTTTTTCAAAGAAAAATAGACAAGGACATGAAAACTAATTAATAGTTGACAAAATTGAAAATAGCTTTTTTGATAGTAATATTGTCTGTATAAGGTCCAAAAACATTAGTAATTAGTATAGAAGACTTAAAAAAACAACTTCCATATTAAAATAAATATTTATTTTGATGATTCTGAAAAATTCATTACTTTGTATTGCAAATATAATTTTCACCCAGAAAAAAATAGGGTCAATTAGTTTTGTAGTCGTTTAAAAAATCTTGATCAAAGATTTTGTTATTTGACTCTTGAAAGTCGAGTTATATTATATAAATTGAGATAGAGGGAGCAATAAACACCATGCGAAATTAATTAAATTAATGATAAATGCTACACATTTGTTATTGAAAAATGAAGATCTCCACAATAATGTTGATCCCTTATTATAATATTAATAGAGTAACATTTATCTAAAGTGCTATATATCCAAATATAATGGATTTGAGAAATTTGGATTGACCTAATAAGAATATTATTAATCAAAATAAATTAAAGTTTAATATAGCCATTCTTGATCATCCACTCCATATCCCAATGTTTATTGACATTTTTGATTGACCAATAAGCCCAACCAAATGTTGCATTTCCAAACACTTCCAATTGAGCCTTGGCAAACTTTTGATAATCCTCTTTTGTTGCATTTTTAACTTCCCATTCAGCAACCCATTCACCTGATGGAAAAAATCCAAAGTAGATTAATTAGTAACATATAGTATTAATTCTCATTTAAAACATGTAATCTTGTTTATACTTGTGATATATATAGACAGATCGTTAATGCGCTAAAGGTTATTGGGGCTAAAATAATTAGATCACCTAAATAATGAACAATAGCCCAATTCACATGACTTTTATTGAGTTTTATTTTTATTTATTTATTTATTTTGCTTATATATAAGATTCTTTTTATTATGACTATATATAACATATCAAACAGTAACAAAAAAAATTATATCTTCTTAATTTTTTTTTTTATGGATTAACTTGAGCTACATATTAGACCAACTTTTCATTAGGCTAAATTCCTCTAGAATGATTTTTCGTGGATCAGTTTGAGCTACATATTAGACCAAATTTTGATTTGGCTGAATTAAGCAGATTAAATGAACCGATTTATTATATGAGTAGGTCATTGCTTGTTCTACCCAACTTCAATGAATTGGCATTATGTTTTTTTGGATTAATTTTGCCTCTCCTACTTAAAAGAAAATTAGGGTCTAACATCAATGAATTGACTATGTTATGTTTGCCAAGTTGTTTTGTCTATACTTAAAAGAAAATTAGGATCCAAATTTATTCTATTTAGGAATATATTAGTGTAGGAAATTATGTACATATCATCCATCTAGTTTATCAAATATGACCAAAGTACATATCATATATGTACACTATATAAGTATGTATACTATTATATAGTATATGTATATTTAATTTTAAAACTATACATTATCTATATACTTTATACATATTTCATAAACTATCGGCTCAAAAGCATTGACCTATAATTTTTCTCGTTAGTGTCATATAATCAAGTAAGGGAAGTAATTGCTCTGTCTGTGTATCAATGCATATGACTCGCTTTCTTTTCCGGTCAGTATCAAAAAGTACGATGTAATTTAAAATGTTTATTCAATCCTGAATGATATGATTTATAAATACAAACATCTACGACTTATTATAGACCATAAATTTCATAATACTTTCTTTGTTTAATAAAATTTTGCATCAAGTCAAATAATATTGAGACAAAAGGCGGATAAAGAGATAATAAAGAAAACGTACCAACAAAAGTGAGAGGACCATTAGATCGAGTGAGAGCATTGAGTTGAGCAGAACGGCTAGTGTAAATAAAATCAAGATTTTGTTGGATAGACAACTTGCTAAACCAATCAGAGAAAAGGTTGTAATAATGAAGATCAATAACAGATCCTTTTAAGCCACTGGCAAATGTCAACAGCTCTGTTGGATCTGTAAATCCTAATCTGTTGGACATTATAACATAGGCTGTCGAAGAATGTTTGCGGACAACATTGTATCCATCTTGGTAAAATTTTTTAACCATGTCTAATGTAACTTCAGGGCCAAATGGCTCATTGATTAACTCCACTGCATAAAGGCTTGGATTCTTGGCATACCTAATTAAAATCAGACAAGCAAATTGAAACGAAGAAAGCATATGATAATATAAATGTATTCACAATCAAATATCTTATGAATATTCTAATTATTTCAATATTTTACCTGGAAGTTAGGAAGTCAATTACTTGAACAGTCTGTTGAATGGTGTCATCAGTTTTTCCCCATTCTATAGTACCATCTCTGTTGCCACTGTGCCCCCAAGGATTTTGGCAACCAGGTGCAGCATGCAAATCTATTATAACTTTAAGTCCGTATTTCCTGCAAATATTTCAATATTACAACCCAATACAACATCTTTGTCTGAAGTTGATTTCGAAGTCATCAAACTTATACTAAAATTGTCTGTAAAGTAAATAGTTGACATGTATACCTGGCCCAGAGAAAAGCATTATCTAAGGCCATTAAAGAACCACCAACAAAGGGTTTTGGAGGTGTTGGATCACTTGCAATCCACCATCCAATTGGAATTCTTACTGTATTTATTCCATTGCTTGCTATGAACTTGAAGTCTTCCTCTATTATGAATGTTCTCCAATGTTCCTGTCATATGTACATATGTTTTTTCACATGTAAGTACATTTAAATTAAATTATTTATTGTTTTAAAAAAATATACTAATACAACATAATATGAATGATGGGGAGTCTTGGAATAATAGTAAAGTTATTTCTGTGTGACTTATAAATTACGCTCCACAGATTCAAGCCGTAGAAACATTCACCAAGCAGGACAGATTGTGCACATTACACTTCTTTGGGTGCGGTCCTTTCTCGGACCATGCTAGCATGCAATGCTTTATGTATGGTCTATATGCTCAACTTGTGAAAGCAACCACTAAGCATGATATGTAGACTGTGTATATTATACTACTTAGGGTACGATCTTTCGTCGAACCTTGCTGAGGCGAGATATTTTGTGCATCAGTCTACCTTTAACAACATTGCATGAAGAAATCAATTTTAAAATTCTTTTAATCGTTATAGAGAAATCATATTGTTATAGAAAATGACTGATATAGAAACGTATGAATATGTTTTCGAACTTATTAAAAAAGGAAGGTGTACATACTCTCATAACTTGAGGTGCCATGATTGGACCATAGCCATTAGTTATTTGAAATTCTCCCTCAAGTCTTCCATTAGTTGTCACTATAAAAACAGAAGGATCATCATCACCCCACCCACCATTACCTTCATTATCAGCTGTCACAAGTTTCTTTGTTTTTACCTGCAAAATTTAACACATACTTATTTTTTTTAAAAAAAAATTATATTTAATAACAGAGTCAGGAATTTGATAAAGAACATGTAAAATGATGTCATTTATAATACTAATCAATATTCAACATAATTTTTAAATGAAGAGTGTGCATCAGATCACTCTTTAAGATGACATCGCTCGTAATTATATCTCAAGAAAAGAATATTATAAAAAAAAAGACTAATATTTCAAGAAAACTTACCTGTAAGAAGAAACCATTTGTTGATTTGATCCTTACACGATTTGGATCATTAGAATTTCTCACAATTTCAAAAGTCTCTGAGATTCCAGGTTTATTTGCCACTGCTACAACTTTTCCACTTCCATCAATTCCCACAAATTCTTTATTAAACACTCTAAAATTAAAAGTGGTGTTATTTATCCTCCAAAGCTGCATACAAAATAGTGCCCACATTGATCGACTCATAATCATGAAAATTAGCTGAAATTATGATTTTAAGTTTATGAGTTTAGAATTTTTACAAAAAAGTAATTTTATGTGTTTTGAATAAGTTGATCATAAATGCTAAAGTGATTTTTCAAATAAAAATACAAAATATTAAATCAAAGTTATTTAGTTCTATCAAACTCCTACGCAAAATTGTTGATGGTATAAAAATAATAGTACACCAAATTTAAATCTAGGCATAGACCAAAAAAAGCTAAATGATTTTTGCTCTATTTACCTAACTCTTGGTGCACTTGAATTACTCGATATCTATGTTAATGGTACACGTAAATTAAATCGAACACCATAATTATTAAGAAAAATGAAATTTTTGAAACCAAATTAAATTAAAGGCTACTTACTTTGAATGTTTCCCATCCAGAAGCAGTTGTTCTGTTAGCAACAATAATATGTCCTCCTCCTAATTCAGCACATAAATACTTCCCTAATGTTACTGATTTGAATTGCAATCCAGTCCCATCCTGCAGAACATCATCATATTTTATACTGTCAGTATATAAAAGTCAATTTTTCAAGTACAAACACAAATTTGTTTATTTTTGTAATTAAATAAATTGGGGTCAGACTCAGCGATTTATAAGGTGAAAAATTAAACATTTCCCAATAAGATAAAAATTGAGATAATCAATCAATTGAACGTACCAGAAAATCTTTATTGGGGATGGCATCAAAAAGAGAAGGCTTAGTCCATCCTTCAGTAACAAGCCAGCCACCAAGACTAACAGCTTTGACTCTAAAATTAGGATTAATATTTCTTCCATATGAAAAATTAAATATGAAACAAGAAGAAACGATGAACAAATAATAGACAACAAGCAATTGCTTTGCACATGATGAATAAGCAGCCATATTTTTAAGTTGTATTGATTCTCTACTTGATAATTCCCTTTTATATATAGAGAACCAAAATGGTTTGACCAAATAGATTTAAACAATCTGAACTCCAAATACTCAAAAAGGAAATGTGATAAAATAAACGAGAGGTGTAAAGTTTTTTATTATTCTGATCGTCAAGTTATTTTTAGAATTTTTCTTAAATATTTTGGATTAATGATGAATTGCTTATTCAATATTTTGATTTTTAAAATTAGGGTGTATTCAATACGAAGGAAACTATTTATTTTATATTTTGGGAAAAATAAATATATTTTTTACTTATGTATTTAATATGTAAGCAGAGAAAATTTTCTTTAAAATATTTATATATAATTTAGAGAAAATATTATGGGAAATGATACTAAATAAGGCGCGAGATTATAGAAATGTCCACAATGGAGTCAAAATCTTACCAAAAGTGTTATTCCCTTTATCCTAAATTAATTAAATTTTTTAGGTTTTTTTTAATATTCAAAATATTTGAATTGTTCAAAGTTTAAAATGAATATTTGAAACTTTTTCCATATTATATTTTTTAGGAGATAAATTAACTATATATTTATGATTTTACAGAGGGTAATAGTGAAAAGTATGGTGTAAATATTATCTTTGAATATTTTTCTTAATATGTGTGCATTTTCTCACAAATTTTATATTTGTCCTTTCATTTATTGAACCTTTATATTTTTTAGGAAAAAAATTAACTATATATTTATGATTTTACAAAGGATAATAGTGAAAAGTATAATGTAAATATTGTCTTTGAATATTTTTCTTAATGTGTGTGCATTATTTCACAAATTCCTTATTTGTCCTTACATTTATTGAACCTTTGTATATTTTAGGAGATAAATTAACTATATATTTATGATTTTACAAAGGGTAATAGTGAAAAGTATGGTGTAAATATTGTCTTTGAATGTTTTTCTTAATATGTGTGTTTTATCTCATAAATTCTATATTTGTCCATTCATTTATTGAACCTTTATAATTTTTAGGAGATAAATTAATTATATATTTATAATTTTACAAAGGGTAATAGTGAAAAGTATAATGTAAATATTGTCTTTGAATATTTTTCTTAATATGTGTACATTATCTCACAAATTCAATTAAAATGGAAAAGAAGGAATATGATAAAATACATATACAAAATCTTGATTTTGGATCAATTGAGCTGCTTATTCAATTCAACCTTAGGACTTTTTAAATTTGGGTTGTATGATGTAAAGGAAAATGGTTTTGGAATAAAATATTTTCTAAAGAAAGGAAGTTTCTAATTTTCTTTTTTATTTATACGTAAATACTAATTATTATTTAAAAATATTATTTGTATATAATTCAAATAAATATTATAAAATGTGAGGGTAGGAATAGGGGTATGATGTAGTGGAATGGGGTATAACACCTAAGATTATTTTAACTCATATAAGTTCATAGAACCCAAAGGGTGAATCTGGTTTTTGCACTAGATGGGCATCTATGAACCATATCTATGGCCCATGAATTATTTTGCAGATCATAGATGGAGGCTCGTAGGTCCCCTATGTACTTTGAAAATTTTGAAGTTGAAGTCCCAGTCTACAAGCATAATTCACGAGTCGTAGAATCTTCTATGACCTGTAAACTAGGTTTTGTGATTTCAAACCCTGAGAAAATCAAGTCTCTGAATTGGACCAAAGTTAAATAGGACGAGACTTGTTAATGGTCCATATAGAGATCTACGAACCCTAGATCGGCTCTTGTAGCAACTTCAAAAATCTCAAAAATGTGTTTGAGATCCACGAAAGAGTTTCACAACTAGTAAAACCTTGTTAGTAGACCCAAGAAATGCTAATCTACAAGTTATAGATCGAACCTCGACCCGTAGATAGAGGGTCTCATAGTTCAGTCTGATAGTTTTAGTGAAGGAAAGTTTTGTCCCTTTCCTTCCTTTTCTAATTAAAACCCTATTATTTTGGCCCCCTTAATAGTAACCCACAGATCTAGAGTATTAATTAATTAATTATTGACAAATTAAATATTAAATCCTAAACGGATTAGGCTTCCAACATCAAGGTTTAGTTTGTCGGCTGTTCATGTATATTCCCCTAATCACTTTTATCTTGATTTAACTTTTTTTTGGAAAATAATTTAAATATTATAGTCGATTAGGGTCTCATATTGGTTGGAAAATGTACATTTGCTTTCAATTGTTTTACTCCAATTTCCCCATCACTCACACACAAAAAAATAAATAAAAAAGTTATTATTTAAAGAAAATTGAAAGTTAAAATTTTAATTTTTTACTCCACATCAATTTCCACTCCAAAAAAAGAATTTAAATATTTATTTTTTAAAATATTTTAAATTATGAAAATATTTTCATGTAAGAAATTATTTTCCTAAAAAATATTTTCTACTTTCTTAATGTATCTGAATTAATGTATTTGAATGAAAAGAAGAAATTTTTGAATGTTTTTGAAATGAGTAAAAACAATAGAAAATATGATAAATAAAGCAATGTAATTAGGTAATCATTCCATATTTTAATTTAAAAAATTTTAAAATTTTCTTCATTTTTTAAAGTTCATATCAAATAAAAAAAGACAAAGAAAGAGGAAAAACTATAGAAAATCAACACAGGAAAAAAGAAGGGAAACAAATAAATAATAATACATTGGAGAGGCCGGGTAAACACAAGATCCATAACCTAATTAAGATGACAACAACAATAATATACTCAGTAGAATTCCATAAACGGGGTCTAGAGAGGTAGAATATACGCAGACCTTACCACTACCTCATAGAAATAAGATAAATAATCCATCAAACTTTTTTTGTTGGACATCAAACTACAATGAACATTTAAAAAAATTTATTTATGTTGTGCTCGTGTACATAAATTAAAGAGTTTAAATTATATATATAGTCAGTATTATAACAAACTTTTACACTATCAAATAAATTTTACGCGTTATAGCAGATATATTACCTTTCTTTCTAACATCACACTTCAAATCATATATTTTAAGAAAATTTATACGTAAATATATTATTTATATGAACCTTTACCATATACATAACTTATAATTCATAATAAATGAACAAAAAACCAACACGGTTGTGATGGAGTACTACTCCTTCATTTTCAATTGGAAGTTCTGATTTGAACACCTACATACAAAGTCACCTTTATCATACCTAATATGGGACTTTTCGGTGCAAGCTAGCTAAGTCTAAATTATATCGATATCAAACTAATATGGAATATCGAGCGAAAAAAAATCATATATATAGACTTACTTGGGTCAGTTTTGGCAAAAGTAGCTGTGCCAGAAAATTGGCAAGGGCCAGGAGCCATGCTGTTTCTTTGATAGAAACTATTGAAGGCATAACAAGCATGGTTTTGAATAGCATTAGGAAGATAACAAAGTCCATTAGGTTGAATTGGTGCACAATTAGCACCATTGCTACAAGCATAATCCAAACCTCTTTGTTGAGCTAGCGTGCTGCTAGCCTAATGACTGATCAGGTCGCTCGAATGCTTAATAAGCTAAAACTTGGAAGAAAACAAATAACAGAAGACAGATGCACGATGATTTTTCTGTGGAAAAATTCCTTGCTCAAGGGAGGAACAACCATGACATGTCGCCACAGGATTTACCAACCAAATTCACTAAAGAGCAAACTAAAGAAATACAACACACACGTTATTTCTCTACTTTTCCTTTACAACACCAAAACAGCTTGTACATTCAGCACAAGCAATGAGCAACCACAAAACCAATTACATTCTAACCCACAACACCAAACAATTAGACTAATACCACAACTATGCCTTTAGACTACAATATTGCCTATATATAAGACATACACAACACTAGAATAAACAACATAAGAAGTTGATCACTTACCTTTATAGATTAGGGAGTGATCTTACAGTTTAGAACACAATACAACTCACACAAACAAGAGAACTATAGAGCTAGTCTATCAGGTCCCACGCTTGAGTTTGCTGTATATTCTTGCACTAGAAGCCAAGGAGAAGCTTTTTCAACATGAAATATGCTGAATATTCAACATGAAATATGCTTGAAAAACCTTGTGTTGTAACCTTGGACTTTCACCTTTTAAGTTGTTATGGATACGACCTATGGACCACTGAAAGACCTTTCACCAACGACAGCAGCTTTGCTGTTAGAACCCGTACTTTGGTACGTTGGACTAATTACGGACTTCGG
>DF360426.1:38009-48341 GCA_000787875.1 Solanum virginianum | reverse complement strand
ATATTGAGAAATTTACTACACAGTGATTTTAGTTCATGAAAGTATGGTTGTTTTAGCATATTTTGAGCTCTAAATCTTGGATCTAATGTTGGATTTAATATATGGGTTTTGATATGAATATCTTGGGGGTGTTGCAAGTTGTTGATTGATGGTTTTACAACAGATTTACTTGCATGATTTCATCTCTAAATTACATGGTCTTTTACCCCCATTGCATACACCCCCTCCAAGTGTTTGATAAAATGTCTGGCTAGAGTTTCTTGTGGAAATAAAGGTCCAAAGCATAAGATATGATATAATTGTCTATATGATAATGAAATGAGCATATGTATATAATGAATCCAATATAAAGAGTAAAATCGACCATGTCCAATTCGAGGGGGAGGGTTTGAGCACCCGGATAACCTAGTGAAGGGTTTGTACTTCTCCACTTAGTGATGGGGCCGTATCATCACTAACCTAGATAGGGGTTAGTACTCATCAACCTAGTAAAGGGTTTGTACTTCTCTACCTCGGTAATTGGGAAACATCATCACCAACCTAGTGAGGGGTTAGTACCTCACTACCTAAGTAATGGGGTGGCAACATCACTAACCTACCAAGGTGTTCGTACTTTGGTAATTTAGCTTGGTTTCCTCTACACATATGATATCCTATACGAGCATGGGTTACTTAAGCATGTTTTACTTATGCATTGATCATACATATCATGTTGCTATATCATGCCTACAACAACAACAACAACATACCCAGTGAAATCCCACAAGTGGGGTCTGTGGAGGGTAGGATGTACGCAGACCATACCACTTTNNNACATGTCCAAACCAACGTAATCTCGCCTCTCTCATCTTCTCAGCCACCGGTGCCACCTCTAACTTCTCCCGAAAGATCTCATTTCTGACCTTGTCGCTCTTGCCTATTGTCTATTATTATGTATGTTGATTATGAAGCTTATCTTTTGTTGCATTACATCCCACATACTTAGTACATTCAAACTTACTAACGCATACTCTTGCCTACATAATATCACCATGTGGGAACCGGAGCCCAAGTTGATCATCCTCCTCCTCCACGTGGTTAGTTGGTGTTATTTCAAGTTAGTTGGTAAGTCCTCCATTTCAGGGACCTTGGTTTATGCTTTCCTCTTGCTTTGTATTAAGACATTCTATTTTTATGTTCTATTTTGACTATGAGGGTGAGCCCGGTTACTTTATCTTGGTCCCCGCTCTATCTATGTATTTAGAGGAGTTGTTGGACAAGTTATGTATTTATGATATGAGTTATGACTCGTTGTCTCTTGATGTTGATGTTTTGGCAAGCTATCCCTTAGCCCCTTTGCCCTTTTTCCTTACTTTATGTCTTTTATACGCTTCTATGACCAATGATATGTTAAGAGAAATTAAGAGGCTTGATTGGGGTTCCTTCGAGTTCCCCATTCGCCGTGTCACGTCTAGGCCCTAGGCTTGGGTCGTGACACATCTACCATCATTCTCATATTCTCAATCACAATCACTCTCAACATTCTCAATCTAGGCTTTAGACTCAATCTCTATCTTCTTGCATGCATTCTTTATGAATTAATGAAAAGGGTTTATGCAGCAATTCATGTAAGAACATTCAATTCAAGAAAACAAGTTTATGATGATCATCAACATATGAAAATACATATAACAAATATAATTTTTAAAGAAATTATTCAAGATTCATATATGTAGACTCAAGAACTTCCAAATCTCTTCTAAGACCATCTATGGGGCACATGAGAGAACAATCTCATGCTTTCAGTTTAGCCTTACATACCTGAGATAAAGCTCTTTCAATCAACCGTCAAGAATCCTCTTTGAATTCCTCAATCTCACATTCTTCTTTCTTTTCTCTCAAGCCCTAACTTTCAAGTGTTGTGAAGAAAGATTTAGAATGGGGTTTTTGCCCCTATTTACTTATCAAAATGACATAAATTGATCGTGTTTTGAGTTTAGGAGGGGTTGGAAATTGACCGGAATACCCCTAAAGTTAAAAGAAAAAGTGTCATCCTAAAAATGCCCAGTCCGCGTGTATATTTCTGTTCCAAAATTGCTCGTCAAAAATAATTAAAAATAAAGTATTGGTCCGCATCTGTGGCATGTCGTGCTTCAGGCGCGCACTAACACTAGTTTTTTTCAAATTATGAAAAATTATTTTTCGACTCGGTTGCCTAAAATTCGATCGAGATCATTTTCTCACTCCATTATTTATTCTGATTGCATATCTTGTCTCAGATTCAAAAATGGAGCATAAGAAGATGTATTTCACACACATTTCTATTCTATGGGTATTTTGGTAATTTTACCAGGTGTTACATCTCTCCCCCTTGGATCATTCATCCTTAGATGATGAGTAAAGGTGGATATCAATTCACAAATTGACTTAAAACTCATCTCATCGTTCACATCTATCAATCAAAATCTTGATTCTATCTCAATCATCAATTAACTCTATTCGAACTCAAGAGTAGACATTCATCAAGAGTCATAGGATACTATCCCAATCCTCTTTACGATATGATAGGGTCCAATATAGTGTGGACTCAATTTACCCTTCTTCCCAAATCTCATGACACCTTTAATAGGTGACACTTTCAAATATACCCAGTCATTCACCTCAAACTCCAAATCTTGCCTCCTCACATCAGTGTAGGATTTCTGGCTACTCTGTGCAGTCACTAATCGCTCTTTGATGATGCTAACCTTCTCCATCAATTGATTGACAAGGCCAGGCCCAATCAACTCCTCCTCTCCAACCTTAAACCACCTAATTGATGATCTACATCTCCTCCCATATAAACCTTCGTAGGGAGCCATCTGAATGCTTGCATGATAACTATTGTTATATGCAAACTCAATTAATGGTATGTGATCATCCCAATTTCCCTTGAAATCAAAGACGCAGGCCCTCAACATATCTTTTAACATCTGAAATATACGTTTTGCTTGGCCATTCACAAGAGGATCTTCCAATATCTGAAATGTATGCTTTGCCTGACCATCTGTCTAAGGATAGAAGGTTGTGCTCAAATTCACTTTCGCACCCAACCCTTTCTTGAATGATCTCCAAAATTAAGAGGTGAATTGAGCTCTTCTATCTGAGATGATGGACAATGGAAATCTATGTAACCTCATAATTTCTTGGATGTACATCTTGGCGTACTCCTCTGTAGTGATAGTTGTCTTAACTACTAAGAAGTGAGCTGATTTAGTCATCCTATCCACAATCACGCATATTGAATCATGCTGCTTTCGAGATTTGGGTAGGCCAGTAATGAAATCCATATTGATCATATCCCACTTCTATTCCAGAATCTGAAAGTTTTGAGCTAATCCATACAACCTTTGGTTCTCAACTTTCACTTGCTAATAGTTTGGGCACTTAGAAATAAATTCAGCAATATCCTGCTTCATTTTACTCCACCAATAGGTTTCTCTCAAGTCGTGGTACATTTTGGTAGAGCCTGGAGGAATAGAATACCTAGTGCTATGACCTTTAACCATGATTCTATCTTGAATGCCATCAACATTTGGAATGCACAATCTACTCTGGTACCTCAACACACCATCTCCCCCTTTGGAGAAGACCATCACTTTCTATTTGTGGACAACCTCTTTCAATTAGAGTAGCACAAGATCTTGGTCTTGCTTTTCTTTCACCTCGGCCACCAAAGATTAAGCATACCCATTTTAAACATTTACTCCTCCTTCATCATTCTCCTCATGTTAAAATCCCAATCGGGCCAATAGATGCACTTCCTTAGCTAGCTCCTTCTTCCCTTCCTCAATATGCATTGTGCTACCCATGGACAACCTACTAAGAGCATCGGCAACAATGTTAGCATTACCTGGATGGTAAAGAATGCTCATATCATAATCTTTGAGCAACTCCAACCATCCTCTCTGTCACAGGTTGAGCTCTTTTTGATTGAAGACATACTATAAGCTTTTTAGTTAGTGAACACATCCACATGCACTCCATACAAGTAGTAGCGACAGATTTTATGTACAAATACCACCGCTGCCAACTCAAGATCAAGGGTTGGATAGTTCCTCTCATGAATCTTAAGTTTTCTATAAGCATGGGCTATCAATTTACCCCTCTGCATCAACACATATCCCAATCCAACTCTCAAACCATCACAATAGATTACAAAATTGTCTGTCCCATTGGACAAGGTTAGGACTGGTGTAGTAGTTAGTCTAGTCTTTAATTCATGGAAACTTTTCTCACACTCGTTGGACCACTGAAACTTGACCTTTTTCTGGGTCAGCTTTGTCAATGGTGTGGATAAGGAAGAAAACCCCTCAACAAATTAGTGGTAGTAGCCTACCAACCCCAAGAAACTTCTTATGTCAGTTGGAGAGGTCGGTCTGGGCTAGTTCTTAACAACTTCAATCTTTTGAACATCCACTCGAATACCATCATCAGAGATAGTATGACCTAAGAAGGCCACAGATTTAAGCCAGAATTCACATTTCAAAAATTTTGCATACAACTCGTGGTCCTTGAGGGTTTGGAGGACAATTCTAAGGTAATTTGCATGGTCCTCTTCATCTCTTGAATACACCAAGATATCGTCAATGACCACAATCACAAACATATCTAGATACTGTCTGAACACTCTATTCATTAAATCCATGAAGGCTGCACAGGCATTTATTAACCGAAAGGACATGACCAAGAACTCAAAATGGCCATATCTAGTCCTAAAGGCTGTCTTTGGTATGTCACATTCCCTCACTTTCAACTGATGTTAACTAGATCAGAGGTCTATCTTTGAGAAACATGAGGCATCCTGAAGTTGGTCAAACAAATCATCTATTCTTGAGAAAGGATACTTATTCTTTATGGTGACCTTGTTCAGTTGCCTATAGTCAATACACATCATGAGAGATCCATCTTTCTTTCGCACGAATAGGACCTGGGCACCCCAAGGAGAAACACTCGGCCTTATGAAGCCCTTATTTAACAAATCTTTTAACTGTTCTTTCAATTTTTTCAATTCAACGGGGTCCATCCTATAAGGTGGAATTGAGATAGGCTAGGTATTAGGAAAAACATCAATCCCAAAGTCAATCTCCCTATCAAGAGGGACTCCGGGCAGATCCTTAGGACACACTTCTGGAAACTTATTCACAATTGGGATTGACTCAAGAGTTGGAGACTCAACAATTGTATTTGACCCTCACAAGAGGGTAAATACACCCCTTAGCAATCATCGTTCTAGCTCTAAGATATAAGATAAACTTTTCCTTTAGGTGCTATAGAATCACCCTACCATTCTATAACTGATTTATTTAGAACTTGGAACTTAACAGTTCGGGCTCTAAAATCAACAGAGGCATAATAGGCGTGGAGCCAATCAATGCCAAGGATCAAATCAAAATTAAGCATATCTAACTCAATCAGATCAATGATAGTATCCCTATGATAAATGGACACTACACAAGCTCTATAGATTCTCTCAGCTCGAATGGACTCATCTACTTGAGAAGAAATATCAAAGAGTTCAAGAAGATTCTCAGAGGTCATCAAATTTACTGGCCATATAAGGACTTACAAAAGATAATGTGACACCAGGATCCATCAACACATAACAATTAATAGAAAAGACTCGAATCATACCTGTCACAATATCTAGGGAGTTCTCCTGATCGTGTCAACTACCTATGGCATATAAACGGTTTGTAGCTCTACTTGCGCCCATCATAGTACCTCTCTGATTTCCCTTAGCTGGCGAAGCTGGTGCAGAATATTGAGGCCGGTCAACCCACTTTATATAATCTCTCTGATACCAACCCACCTAGCCACACTTATAGCATACATCACTCCCCTCATGGCATCTCCCCAAGTGTAGTTTACCACACTTGCCACATGTTGGCTTACCCAATAAACCTTGAGCCACACTTGCTTGGGACTAAGACCCATAGACTCCAACATTCTGGGACCTCTGATCATTTTTGACTTTAGGTACAGGTGCACTAGCAGATGATGGTGCTAGAAATCAATTCACATTCCCCTTCTTTCCACCCTTATGGCTGGAGGTTTATGCCTTCTTATTTATGAATTCCTCCTTACCATGTTGCCTATCCTCATCAACCTATTGTATGAAAGTCATCAACTTCCCTATATCCATATCACTCACGAGCATAGCTCCTCTCCCATCTCCCTTTGGCCCTCTATTCAACCTATCAATGTACATTCTCATCCTCCCCCTAATATCAGCATCCATATCCAGAGCACAGCGGGATAATTGTGTGAACTTCAGCCCATACTCCTGTATAGTCATAGAGCCCTGTTTCAAGTTTAAGAAATCCCTTACCTTTGCCTCTCTTCTTTCCCTTAGGAAGAAATGCCCCAATAAAGCTTCCTTGAACACAGCCCAAGTCATCACGGGGGCATTCTCCCCTCAACCCTTCTTCTACTGGTCATACCACAATCTAGCCATACCCTTTAATTGATAATCAACTAGTTCCACTCTGCCAGCATCAGCCACATGCATTACTTGGAACACCTTCTGAAGCTCCTCCACATAGTTCTCAGGATCCTCAGTGGATGCAAACCCTGTGAACTCAGGCAGATTCATCCTCAAGAATTTTTGAACTAGTATCATGAGCATTCCATCGGGCCACTCTTTATCTTGCAACAGGTGCTGTGATAGCCTGGTCTAGAGTTTGAATAGCTTAGTGAAGCTCAGTATCTTGCAAGGGCTATGCAACAGGGGCAGCTTGACCCAAGGGCTCCTCATGTCTGCGAGGCTCCGGTAGATTGATATTTTATCTGGCGGGACGTCCTCTACCTCTGATGGCTCTTCTATGAGGCATGACCATAATTTTGCAACACGAAAAGCATGAATTAGAATAGAACTTTCATAGAATATAACTCCACAGCATAATTTAGAACATAAACGAAGGGGAAATAGTTTCTAATGTCCTATAGCCTCTTGTTTATCAAGTGTGGTCGATGATACACCCATAAATAAGACTCTACTAGACATGGCTTCATAGACTCCCTAGGACACTTAAACTCGTGCTCTAATACCAAGTTTGTCATGCCTCGGGAGGGGACCCAAGACATGGCCGGCACCCAGAGACTATTTCTAATCCACAAGTGAACTACTTGGCCTCATCACATTCACTCAATCAATCATTTTACTAATCACTAGAAGTTGACTGAATGTAAACGGGCACATGTACACTCTAGCCTCAAAATATTGGTATAAATGAAAGGCTAGTAGAAAGAACTAGCTCAAAAATCTTAACAATCAACATCCGACTCTAATCTATGAAGCCTGTATCACTATTAGATGATGCCAATGACAGATCCATAGCTACCTCAATCAAAATAAAAGCTAAGAAACTCTAACTCTAAAGCACGATGAAAATAAAGTAAATGAATCCTCCGAAGTAGGGGAGGCTCACCAATCCGCTGAACATCCAAAGATCCTCAACGATGTGTCTGTTGATGACCTCTATCCCATATATCTACATCATAAAGCATACAACACCAGAGTGGCGTCAGTACGTAGAATGTACGGTATGTAAAATAGTTGAATGAAACCTATACAAGTAGAATAATATAGAAATAACAATCAATATTAAGTATATTAATAAATCAACATATCAAATGTCTATCTAAAGAAAGAACAAAGAGTAAATAAATGACCCATCTAGCCTATCAAATCTCATCAATCAAATCAGACCCATCTCAAAAGAACTCATCTTAACTCATCTCATCTTATCTCGACTTAGATTACTCAATTTCAAAACTTTCTTGGAGTTTGTCTTATCTAAAAATAATCTCTTATGATCCAGTGATTGTACAATAATCATTTTGATATTGCCACAGCTATTTTGTACTTGCATGGTACAGAATAGATCGAAACCATAAGGACAAGTCCAAATAGAGATAGCATATTGATAAGTTCTCTATTGATTTTAGGGACTTTTAATCAGAGGGGACCTCAACATAATATGATGTGGTGGTCCTAATCCTCACCTATGCTCTGCTACGTAGTTTGTTGAGTGTGAGTTGATTTAACTTTTACTCTTTCGATGCTCAATACTCATCCAATGACTCAATGCCCATAAAATAATCCATCCAATCAAACTATCTAAATCCATTCATCTCAATCAGCCTCATGGAGGCAAAATATTCTAATCAGTCCCATAGAGACTCTAATCATCTCATCCATCAACATCTCGATCAATAGCACAAGGCTTAGAATAATTATTAGGGAACAATCGAATAGGTAAATCATTAGAGTTCAGTGAGGAAGACTCACAATCCATCAATTTCTATCAATCTATTGTCATTCTCATATTCTCAATCATAATCACTCTCAACATTCTCATTCTAGGCTCTAGACTCAATCTCTACCTTCTTACATGCAATCTTTATGAATTAATGAAAAGGGTTTATATAGCAATTCACGTAAGAACATTCAATTCAACAAAACAAGTTTATTATGATCATCAACATATGAAAATACATGTAAGAAATATAATTTTTCTAGAAATTAATCAAGATTCATGCATGTCGACTCAATAACTTTCAACTCTCTTGTAAGACCATCTATAGGGAACATGAGAGAACAATCTCATACTTTTAGTTTAGCCTTACATACCTGGGATGAAGCTCCTTCAATCAACCATTAAGAATCCTCCTTGAATTCCCCAATCTCATGTTCTTCTTTCTTCTCTCTCAAGCCCTAACAATCAAGTATTGTGAAGGAGTTGGGATGGGTTTTATTTACCCTATTTACTCATCAAAATGACCTAAATTGATCGTGTTTTAAGTTAAGGAAGGGTTAGAAATTGACCGGAATGCCCCTCAAATTAAAAGAAAAAGTTCCATCCCAAAAATGCCCAATCCATGACGCAGACTGGGCGTGGACATGTATATTTTTATTCTAAAATTTTTCATCAAAAATAATTTTAAAAAATAAAGTGCTAGTCCGCGTCCCTGGAATATCGTGCCTCGGGCACGTACCTACACTATTTTTTATCAAATTACGTCACGCCTCCGATCAAGATGATTTTTCTGCTTCATTTTTCATGTTGATTGCATATCCAGTCTCGAATTCACAAATGGAACATAGGAAGACGCGTTATGAATATGTCTCTATTCTAGGGGTATTTTGATAATTTTATGGGGTGTTACAAATTTCGCCAAATAACCTTGATAAGCTGTGTGTTTTTCTCCAAAAGAAACGGATGAAAATCTACCCTAATTTTTTTCAATTTTCTACTTCAGCGATAGAATGAAGAAAAAAAGGGATTTGGTTGCTTCTCTTATTATTTTTATTTTTAAAAATAATTCTTTTAGTAAAAATTATTAGTGGTTAAAATTATCAATTAACCCTTCATTAAAAATAAGGGTTATTACATTTTTCCCAACTTAAATTAACGTTTGTCCTCCAATGAATATAAAACCATACTTGAAGTGTTAACTAAGTGAGGATATCTCTCTTGTATGTTCGCCTCAGACTTCTAAGTATCCTCTTTGGTTGGATGATTGTACCATAACACTTTCACCAAAACTATCTTCTTCGACCTCAATTGTCGCACTTGCCTATCCAGGTTAGATATCAGACCTTCCTCATATGCTAAATTCTCATCAAACTCCACATCTTCTAGTTTTATCTTATGGCTATCAACATGAAAATACCGTCAAAGCATGGACACGTGAAATATAAGATATACAACGAACAATCTCGGAGGTAAAGAATGTCAGTATGCCACTAATCCAATTTGATTTAAAATCTCACAAGGACTAATATATCTAGGTCTCAGCTTACCTTTCTGATCAAATCTCATAAATCCTTTCATAGGAGAAACTTTCAAAAAGACCTTTTTACCCTCCAAAAACTACATATCACGGACTTTCTTATCTGCATAAGATTCCTGTCTACTTTGTATTGTTTAAAGTCGTTCTCGTATCACTGCAACTTTCTCTAAAGCCTGTTGAACCAAATCTGGACCTAGCAATTGTGCTTTACCAGGTTTGAACCATTCAATCGGTGATCGACATTTGCGACCATATAGAGCCTCATAAAATGCTATCCATATACTTTATTGGTAGTTATTATTATAAGCAAACTTTACTAACAACAACTGATCAATCCAAAGTCCACCGAAATCAATCACGTAAGCTCTAAGCATATCCTCAAAGATCTGAATAACCCGTTCGGACTGTCCGTCAGTTTGGGGATGAAAAGTGGTACTCAACTCAACTTATGATCCCAATGACTTTAGACTAGAATTCCAAAACTCTGCAGTGAACTTTGCACCTCGATATCAATCT
>DF360426.1:26360-37968 GCA_000787875.1 Solanum virginianum | reverse complement strand
TTACGTAGAACCACTGATACTATCAAAATAGGCACTCCATGAAGCCAAACTATCTCTTAAAGGTAAACGTCTGCTAACTATTTTGCAATATAAGTAACTCGAACTAGTATGAAATGAGCATATTTTGTGAGCTATCCGCAATCACCCAAATTGAGTTTTGCTTCTTGAAGGTATTCAGCAACCCAATAACAAAGTCCATGGTAATCCTTTCCTACTTCCACTTTGGATAATCAAGTTTTGTATTACCCCACTAGGTTTTTTATGTTCATATTTCACTTGTTGGTAATTCAAGCAACTAGTCACATACTTTAAAATATTAGCCTTCATACCTTTCCACCAGTACAAACCACGCAAGTCTTGATATATCTTCGAAGCACCTGGATGGATGGATAGAGTATCACGAGCTATGAGCCTCTTCAAGTATTAGCCATTTTACCTCACCCACTATGGGTATAAACAATCTACCATGTCGATGTAAAACACCCTCGCCATCAATTGACAATGACTTCACGCCTCCACTCTGCTCTCAGTCTCGTAGTCTAGCTAGTTGGGGATCGTTATATTAGCAAGCCTTAGCTTCTCCAATTAAGGATGATTGCACCGCTATAACTGCAAGAAACCTGCTAGGCAATGTATGATCAGTTTCAGCTCCCTGATTGACTAATATCCCTAACCATAGGTCACTTTTCAACACTAATCCAGGACAAGTTGCCCATAGACTTTCTACTCAAAGCATCTGCCACCACATTCGCCCTTCTAAGATGATATAGAATATTAAGATCATAGTCTTTAAGTAGCTTCAACCACCATCATTACCTTAAATTCAGATCTTTTTGCTTGAATATATATTGCAAACTATAGTGATCAATATAGATTTCACAAGGCTCGCCATAAAGATAATGACACTAGATTTTGAGTGCAAATATAATTGCGGCCAACACTAAGTCATGTATCAAAAAATTCTTTTCATAAATCTTTAGCTATCAATATGCGACCACTTTAGCATTCTGTATTAAGACACAACCCAATCCAACTTTAAATGCATCACAGTAAATGGTGAAACCACCCTCTACTATAGGTAAGGTCAAAATAGGAGTTGAAGTCAATGCAGTCTTTAATTTCTGGAAACTCTTTTCATATTCATCTGACCACTGATAAATCACACCTTTCTGAGTTAAACATGTCAATAGAGCAGCTATCCTTGAGAAAATCCTCCCCAAATCATTTATAATATCTAGCTAGCCCCAAGAAACTGCATATCTTTATAGGAGTATTAGGTCGAGGCTGATCTAGAATGACTTCTACCATTTTGGATCAACTTGAATCCCATATCGTGACACCATGTGTCCTGAAAAGGAAACTTTTTCCAACTAAAACTCACATTTTGATAACTTATCATATAACTTTCGTTCCCTAAGTGTCTATGATACAACTCTCAAATGATATTCTTACTCAGTCTCATCTCGAGACTAGACCAAAATATCATCAATGAATACAATCATAAAATGGTCTAAGTATGGCTTGAATACCTCGTTCATGAGGTCCATAAATTTTGCACATGCATTAGACAATCGAAAAGACATCACCAAAAATTTAAAGTGCACATACCTGGTTTAATAGGATGTCTTTAAGATATCTTCAGTCTTTATTCTTAGGTGATGATAACCTGATCTCAAATCAATTTTGGAAAAGTGAGTAGCACCTTGTTGTAACTAATTGAATAGATCATCAATAAGAGGCAATGGATATTTATTCATGATTGTTGCCTTATTCAACTGCTTGTAGTCGATACACATTCTCATTGTGTCATCTTTCTTTTTCACAAATAACTGGAGCACTCCAAGGTGATACTCTACGCCTGATGAACCCCTTATCAAGTAGCTCTTAGAGTTAGACTTCAATTCACTCAACTAACCCTAAGCTATACGATATGGAGGGATAGAGATAGGTTGAGTGTCTGACACTAAATCAATGCTGAACTCAATTTCTCTTATCGGAGGTAGCATAAGTAAGTATTCTTGAAACACATCAACAAATTCTTGTACAACTGGAATACTATCGATAGTAATATCCTCCCCTCGAGTATTATGTACAGTAGTAATAACACCAAAGAAACCATGATTAATCATCCGGCATGCCTTTACATGAGATATGATCTTTCCTATGTCAGAGGGGCAATGCCTTTCCTAAACAAAGATGGTTCTCCAACGAAATTAAAATGTATAAGCTTAGCATAACAATCAACCAAAATATAACATGATGCTAACTAATCTGTGCTTATAATTACATCAAAGCTAGATAGCGACAACTCTAACAGAGTAGCTATTATGTCCTTGCCCTACACAGATATAACACAATCTTTATACACTCTATCCATTGATAAAGTCTCCCCAACTAGAGTCATAATCATATATGGCACATTAAGAGTCTAGACTCATTATTTAAACATATAACAAAAGATGGGGATACATACGATTACGTAGAACCAAGATCAATAAAAGTATATACCTCATGAGAATTGACAGTAATAATACCTATGACTACAACATTAGATCCCTCAAAATCCTATCTGGCCATGGTGGTCTACCTACTTCCTAAGCAACCTGTGCACCCTGTCGACCCTGTCTATGAGCACCTTGTGAAGCAGCCCTAGCTGGCTGAATTTGAGCCTACATATCTTCCATATTTCTCTACACCTGTGTAGTAGCTTGACCAGTACTAGAATCTTCATTAGAACAAAATTTAGCAATATGACATCTTTTACCATAAGTAAAACAAGGACCATTAATACCAAAGAACCAACCACTATGATTCACCATAATTAGAACACTTTGGATATTGTCCAGACTGGAAGGAAGTATCACCCTTCTTCTGCATCTGTTGTTGGCTCTGTCTAGCTAGATAACTATTCTTAGAAGATTGCACCACTGACTCTGACTGACTAGGCTTAGACTGCCCATAATGGAATCCACTCTTGCCTCTAGATGGAGCTCCGCTAAATCCACTTGTACTATGTGTCATCTTTCTTTCTTGTTCGATTTTCTCTATCTCCCAATAGGACTCAAAATGAAGAGTAGTGTCAACCACGTCTGAATATGTACCATTTCGCACATCTTGTATCATAGGACCATGGTAACAGTGCTTCTGTCCATGAACAAATCTTCTTACTTTCTCCCTTGGATCTACAATTAAAATAGGACATACTTGGACAATTCAGTGAACTTGGCCTCATACTCTATAACTATCATAATGCCCCAACACAGACCATGGAACTGACATCTCATATTATTTTGTATGCTCAATGGAATAAACCTATCCTTAAACATAATTCAAAATCCTGACCAAGTGATAGGTAGTGACCCTACTTGTCTACCTCTCTGAATAGAAGTCTCCATGCCTCTGGGGATATTGAGAACATAAAACTGGTAAATTCCACACCACGAGTCTCTTTCAACCCTAATGTAGTAACTATCTTTTCACAAAGATTAATGAACTTCTGAGGAACAGTAGAAGTTGGTGTTGCATCAAATTTTTGTTGCTTAAGGTCTATGAAATTCTTAAGAACTTTGGGTTGCCCTAAAGTTACAACTTGATAACCAACTTGTTGAGGGGCTACATGCAGGGTCTAAGTCGAATCAACATTCAACTGAACCTGTTCTTATGTTTGTGTAGTAGTCTGAGGAGCTAGGATTCCATCTTAATTAGGCATCAATACCTTTAACACTGTCACGATCCAAAATGGGTTGTGAGTGGCACCCACACCAAACTTCCTAATTGGGTGAACCAATGATACAAATCACAATCTATATTAGAAATTCAACTTATGAAATACAATGATAATAAGGAAGTTCAAATTCATAAAATAATAAAATATCAAAGTCTATTACACAGTTTTTCCTCGAAATCTGAAAGTCATCACATCAAGGACATCTAACCTCAAATACTAAGTCTAAGAGTAACAATGTCAAAATAGATAAATAAAATAGTTTATGTCCGAAAACTAAAGACATCATGCCATAACTGATAGAATCCGACATGATCTAGAAGGTTAGCTCACCTTAAAATCTGATATACCAATGACCGGCTAGAGGTGAGGGTGAGTCGAAGTCAATGGAACACTCGTTGCACTCCACAAAAGCAAAACAAAGAAAAAATACAAGTAGGAGTTAGTATAAGGCACATGTACTGAGTAGGTATCATTAGCCGACTCCAAATAGAAATAATATGCACGAGTAATATCAGAAAATCAACCATTACACTTAATAGGTGGCAAGCAACAAGCAATAAGTACAAGTGACAACATCATAAAATAAGTACATAATCAGACAACAATATCAAGAACAATAATGAGAACTTAGGCCTCCACACCACACTTCTTTTGGTATATGGGTTATTTGACATTAAGTATATTAAATCACTTCAATATGTTTATCTGTCATATTATCATGCTGGAACGTGGCACCTAATCCAATATATATTGTGTCGGAATGTGACACCCGATCCAAATATACTATGTCGGAACGTGATACCTAATCCAATATATCATGTTGGAATGTGGCACTCGATCCAAATATACCATGTCAGAATATGACACCTGATCCATTTATATCATGTCGGAATGTGATACTTGATCCAATTATATTTAGTTCATCATTCTTTATCAGTATTTTTCACTTCATTAACAATATTCCGTTAAGCTTTCTTTATTCAAGGCATCACTTTGATAAGATAAGTTCAAGATTATTAATTTCATGGTCTTGGGATTTCAGACCAATCACAACAACATATTAATCATCTTAACCATAACATATTAAATGAATAGAAAACTTTATGATAATACTCAAGGAATATCAATCACTATGAAAAGTCTTTCTATGATACAAAATAAATCATAACCTACCTCAAATTGAAGAACTGAAATTAAGCAAGCTAACCCACCAATGCCCTTCCTTTCTTCAATACCTCAAAATCTTTTAAATCTATCACATATATAATATTCATAAGAATACAAATCCAAGGATACTCATATTGATATGTCTAGCCTAAACCCCCCAAAACTCACCCATTCTATAATCAACATTCCCAAATCTCAAGCTTAGGGTTAAGTTTTAATTCCTCCGAATAGCATAACTTTAATGATAGTAATATACTACAATATACTTACTATTTAATTTTTTACCTTAATATCTTAAAATCTTTGAATCTTAAGATGTTAATCGAAAGAATTCCTATAACTAAAATTAAGATAGTGTTCTGTATATGTACTAACACCACGTGTAGGACTTTATCTTCTCCGCTAACTATTTTATATATTAAATTTGATATAAATTTCCTATTGATTCTCATCACTATTATTCCTTAGGTTTTATAGGTTGTTCCACCAATCACAATACATCAATTCCCGAAGACATAATGCTACATTAATGCAATACACATATATTTACTAAAAGTTGAAGAAGCCAAATGATAGTCCACTTACCTGAAACTCCTCGCTGCTTTTCTTCGTTCGCTTTGTGTTCGTCGTCCCTTTTTTTCCATACTATTCTATTTTTATAGGGATGTGTTCAGTAGCCCTTATACTTATATTATTATTATATTTTTTATTTGTTTTTCTTGTTCTTTTATTATCCTTTCTTGTTAGATCTTTATTATGTATTTTTATGTACTAAAAGTGATAAATTCGATTACTTATTTTAATTAATTTAGGATAAGTGATATACGATATTATTTAAACTATCAATTTAACCCACTAGTTAATTTAATTATCTAGAATTATCCCTCAATTAAATAATGAAAATTATCGAATAATTCAAAAAGTCTCTTTAAAATTCACGAGATAAATCTTTTATAACACATGAAACTCTATATCTCAAAATGACTAAATAGGTCATTACAAACACATTCAACAATCTCATCACAACATCTGTAGTTAAAGCAACAGTAGGTGTAGCAGTTGGCACTATTTGTGGAGCATCCTAAACAACCTATTCCGACACTTGCTCAGGGGCAATAGCTCAGGTCTATCCCCCATTCATAACTCTTCATTGAGGAGCAACAGTGAAATGACCCCAAAAAGTGCTCGAAAATGTGCCTCAGAAGTGCTTAAAATTGTAATTTTTATATATCTCAAAATCCGTACACGATATCAAAAATCTGACTTCATATTTTTGTTCAGGGGGTCAAATTGAGTGGACAATGGGTTTAACTCTGATTTAAGAGCAACCATAACAAAACTTGAAAATCACAAAATGCGATTTCTAGTAAGCAGTCCGCGCCCTTAGCGCGACGCGGACCGGTATATTTTCTGTCCATGTTTTTTTAATCCAGTCCAAGACTTTAAGTCTTGGGCCTAAGTGTTCCCATATGTGAAAATACTTATACTTAGCCTTATTTCACCTTTATACCATTCAAGGCATTTCCAAATACTCTCTCAAACACTTGGATAATATTTCATCTCCAAATTTCAAATTCTAAAATGCATCTGAATCTCAAGGTTCTTATTCAAGATTCAAGTTTCCATCTCCAATCTTCTTCAACAATTCTCTAAAACTAAGGTATGTGGGTTTCTTTTATGGGTTCCTTTCACCCCATGATACCCAAGCTTTCTTTTACCTAAAATTGCATGATTTAAAGTTGATTTACTCATGGGTCTTACTTATTATGAATTTCACTACACACTATGTTGGGTTCATGAAATTATGATTGTTTTAGCATGTTTTGAGCTATGAATCTAAGATCTATTGTGAGATTTGATGAGGGGTTTTGATGTATATTGCCTGAGGGTGTTACCAAGTATCTATTAATGGTTTTACATTGAATTTTCTAGTATAAGTACACTCTTGAATTGCATGGTTTTACACTAGCACTACACACCCACCAAGTGTTTAATAAAATGTTTGGTTATGATTTTCTTGAGGATTTGAAGGTCCAATGCATGTTTTATAAGTTGAATAGCTATATGATGATGAAAAAATATATATATATGATATTATCTCTATAGTGTTGGGAATTGACCAAGCCTAACTCGGGAGGTTGTAGGCCCGGGTAACCTTGTTGAGGGGTTGTACCTAGCTCGATCGCCTCGCTCAGGAAGTGGTAGGCCCATGAACCCATGTCGAGGGTTTTGTACCTTGATAACCATGTTAGGGGGTTGTACCTCATCAACCATGTTGGGGGGTTTGTACCTCATCAACTGATTGAGGGGTTCGTACCTCATTCGCCTCTCCAAGGAGATGATAGGCCTTGGATATTCAATTTTAATGGTCTTTCCTTATACATGTATTATGCTCTATATAAGCATAATTTTGCTTCAATTTCTATACCTATATGATGTCACCATGTAGAAATTGGAGCCCCATTTGATCATCCCCTTCTACGTGGCTAGTATGATCTTTCTCTCAAAGATAGTTGGTGAGTCCTCCATTCCGAGGACAATGTTTATGCTCTTATGATATATATTACGACTCTCTTTCTTTATTGTACATTTTGATTATGAGGGTGAGCTCGGTTGTTTGTCTTGGCTGCTGCTAAGTTCTATGGTTAGAAGTATTATTGGACATGTTATGTTTAATGCTATGAGCTTTGACTCTCTCTCTTGACTCTTGATGTTTATGATATGAAAGTTGTTCCTTAGCCTCATTTATCCCTATTTATTATCTCTTGTTGAATTTTATTGCTACTGTGACCAAGGATGTGTAACGACATGTTAAGAGGCTTGCTTAGGGTCTCTTCGGGTTCCCCATGCGTCGTGTCACATCTAGGCCCTATGCTTGGGTTGTGACAAACTTGATATCAGAGAACTAGGTTGTTAGATCCTTGACGTCCAATACACCGCGTCGATTAGAGTCTTATTCATATGTGTGTTGTGCACCACAACTATGAGTAAGAGGTTATGAGAAATTTTAGGAAATGTTTCCCTTCTTCTTACTCTATGTCATGCTATAGAAGTTAGGGTAAGGTTTTTTCCCCTTACGATTATTCTTTTCAATGCTAGATCATGCCTAGCATAAGAGGAAGAAGATCTCACACACCCGAGGAACAACCGGGTCATGGTGAGCTTCGGGATGCTCTCACTTTGCTTGCACAAGTTGTGGCTAATCAAGCTAATTAAGGGACCCAACCCCTTCATGCTCCTACATCGGCATCTCGAGTGAGAGACTTCATAAGGATGAATCCCCTAGAATTATATGGGTCAAAGGTGGATGAGGAACCTCAAGAGTTCATTGATGAGGTCTATAAGGTTTTAGCTATCATGGGTGTTAGATCAGAAGAGAAGGTAGAGTTGGCAGCTTACCAAATCAAGGGAGTGGCACAAATATGGTTTAACCAATGAAAGGAGGAGAAGGGAATCAACAATGTGGTGCTTTGGGAGGAGTTCAAGGTAGCTTTTATTAATCTGTTCTTCCCTCTTGAGCTTAGGAAAGCCAAACTGGTGGAGTCAACTCAAAGTGCATGAAAAGAATTATCCTACCCATGATCTTGAGTTAGCTTATGTTGATTAGTGACATGGATTTGTCCCGATTAATGACCTATGTCGAACAAATGGAGGAGGGAATGTTGAGGAAGAGGAGGGGTAATGAGTCCAAGAGGGCCCATTTTGAGGGGAAGTTCAATAGTCGAAAAGGTAGCTGGTTCTATCAAGGCCAAGTGTCTTCTCCTATATTTAATAATAGGGTTGCCAATGACTTTCCAAGGGCCCAAGGTGTTGGGGGTGTGGTTCCTAATGGTGGGTGTCCAAAATGTGGTAGGGGTCGCAGTGGTCCGTGTTTGAGGGATATTAATACGTGTTATAGATATGGGGAAGTTGGGTATAAGGTGATGGATTGCCCTCGAAATTGCAACAAGGGTAGGGAGGTTCATCCATAAGGTGCTAATGTGGTTCCTTTGGGGAGAGGTGGCCGATAAGATGGTACCCCAAGGTATAATTAATTTTATGCTTTACATGGGAGGTAATGGGTTGATGAGATGTCTGACGTTGTTACTGGTATGTTAAAAGTCTTTGATTTTCATGTGTATGTATTGATTGACCTGAGTGCCACTCTTTCTTTTGTTACCCCCTTTGTTGCCAAAAAGATTCATGTTGAGCCCGAATTATTGTGTGAGCCATATGAGGTGTCTACTCCTATTGGTGCATCTATTATTGCTAAAAAGCTCTATAGAAATTGTCCCATTTGTATCTTGCATAATATATTGTCTTGTGATCTTGTTGAGTTGGATATAGTTGATTTTTATATCATTCTTAGGATGGATTGGTTGCATGCATACTATGCCTCTATTGATTATAGAACCCGTAGGGTCAAATTTCAAATCCCAAATGAACCCATCCTTGAGTGGAAGAGTCATGATATGGTGGTCAAGGGTAGGTTCATCTCTTGCATTAAAGCCCGTAAGTTGATGTCTACTAGAAAGAGTTTTGATTCTATAGTGGAAGAGTCATGATATGGTGGTCAAGGGTAGGTTCATCTCTTGCATTAAAGCCCGTAAGTTGATGTCTAAGGGGTGTCTTTTTCATCTTGTGAGAGTTAGGGAAGTGGAGTCCAAAGTCCCTTCTATAGAGTTGGTTCTAGTTGTAAATGAGTTCCTTGATATCTTTCCAAATGACATTCTCGGTGTTCCTCCCAAAAGGGAAATAGATTTTGGTATAGACCTCCTCTCTGGTACTCAACCCATCTTTATTCCCCCTTACCGTATGGCCTTAGCAGAGTTAAAGGAGTCAAAAGAGCAATTGAGGGACTTGTTGGAGAAGGATTTTATTAGGCCTAGCGAATCACCTTGGGGTGCATGTGTGTTGTTTGTGAAAAAGAAGGATGGGTCTCATCGAATGTGTATTGACGACCGGCAACTTAACAGGGTCACCATCAAGAATAGGTATCCTCTTCCAAGGATTGATGATTTATTTGCCCAATTGCAAGGGACTAGCCACTTCTTTAAAATTGATCTTCGATCCTGGTACTATCAAGTGAAGGTGAAGGAGTGTGACATTCCTAAGACAACCTTTTGAACTATGTATAGGCATCATGAGTTTGTTGTGATATCCTTTGGATTGACCAATGCACTGGCCATCTTCATAGATCTTATGAATAGGGTCTTCAAACCCTACCTTGATTCATTTGTTGTGGTCTTTATTGATGATATTTTGATCTATTCACATAGTGAGGAGGAGCATATGGGTTATTTGAGGATAATGCTACAAAGATTGAGGGAAGTGAAGTTGTATGCTAAATATGAAAAGTGTGAATTTTGGTTAAAAGAAGTTGCCTTCCTAATGGTGTCGGGGAATGGTAAGATGGATGTGATTAGAAATTGGTACCCCTCCAGATATTAAGAGCTTCTTAGGCTTAGCGGGTTACTATTGGAGGTTTGTGAATGGGTTCTCTTCTATTGCTTCCCCTATGACCAAGTTGACTCAAAAGAAATCCAAATTTGTGTGGACCGATGAGTGTGAAAAGAGTTTCCAAACATTAAAAGATAAGCTTGTGTCCACTACTATATTGTCAATATTAGAAGGGCTAAAAGGATTTGTTGTGTATTGTGATGCTTCCCGAGTTGATTTGGGTTGTGTGTTCATGCAAAATGGTAAGGTGATAGCCTATGCTTCTAGACAACTCAAAGTGCATGAAAAGAATTATCCTACCCATGATCTTGAGTTAGCTGCTATTGTACTTGCATTAAAGATTTGGCATCACTATTTCTATGGGGTGCAAGTTGATGCGTTCACCATTCATAAGAGTCTCCAATATGCCTTCATTCAAAAAGATCTCAACTTGAGACAAAGGTTAGAACTGCTTAAGTACTATGATATGAGTTTGCATTATCATCCCGGTAAGGCTAATGTGGTGGCGGATGCTTTGAGTAGGGTGCCTATGGGTAGTGTAGCTCATGTTGATGATGGTGGCAAAGGGGTGGCTAGGGAGGTCCATTGGTTGGCTAGATTAGGGGTTAGGTTGGAAGAGGTTGATAATGGTGTTGTTGTTGTTGTTGATGGTTCTACATCTTCATTGGTTGAGGAGGTGAATGCTAAGCAAGATCTTGATCCCTGCTTTTTTGGAATTGAAGTTCTTGGTGAGAGGTGGTAAGGTGGAGGTTTTCTCCCAAGGGGGGAGATGGTGCCCTTCGGTACCAAGGTAGGTTGTGTGTGCCTTGTGTTGATGGCTTGAAGGAAAAGATTCTTGATGAGGCTCATGGTTCTTCTTATTCTATTCACCCCGGGTCTACTAAGATGTATAGAGATTTGAGAGAGGTGTATTATTGGGGAGGGATAGATTTGAGAGAGGTGTATTGGTGGGGAGGCATGAAGAGGGACATTGCCAAATTTGTACCGGTTTTCATAGTTGCCAACAAGTCAATTCTGAACATCAAAGGTCTGGTGGCCTAGCCCAAGACATAGAGATTCCTACTTGGAAGTGGGAAGAGATTAATATGGATTTTGTGGTTGGGTTGTCCAAGACTGGAAAGGGTTTTGATTCTATATGGGTTGTGGTTGGTAGGATGATAAAATCGGCTCACTTTCTACCGGTTTAGACTTCATATGGGGCTGAAGATTATGCTAGGTTGTACATTCATGACTTGGTGAGTTTGCATAAGGTTCCTTTCTCTATCCCATCAGATC